>NW_004624805.1:9030233-9049411 GCF_000247695.1 Heterocephalus glaber
GAAAAAATGTTCAACATCACTGGTCATTCAAGAGATGCAGATGAAAACAACACTGAGATTCCACCTCACCCCACAAAGAATGGCTGCTATCAAGAATTCAGAACAGTTTTTGTAAAGAAGGAATTTATCTTTTTGTTTTTGTTATTTATTGGACTTGGAGAAATACAGAAACATAGCTCATTCCACTTCTGGAAAATTGTTTTTGTTTCCCTGACTTCCAATTCCCTCAAACAAACAAACAAACAAACAAACCTCCCAGAAACGTTCTCAGACTATCAGAGAGTTAAAGATAGCCTATCTGACTGTAAATAAAAAATTTTAGGCTGCTTATTTTACACTGACTACACTTCCTCTTGCTTTTACTTAACTGTCACAACTACATCTTATTTCTGGTATTACAGAACACCAAGTAAAGAAGAAACAAATTTTTCTGAGCGCTGTGTCATCAACCAGGAGAAATTTCTCCCTGCCCTGATTAGAGAGTAGGGTCAGGACCAGGCACTTTCCATGCCTTGAGGGATTGTTCCTGCAGGAATGAAATTAGGATGAATGAGAGAACTACTCTCAAAACTAGCTATAACTCCAGTAATAATAATAATAATAATAATACTTTAACAATAGCAATATAGAATAACTAGCTTTTAGAATACTAAATAATCAAAATGTCTGGCAAGACAATCACTCAACTGTGGGAAGTAAATAAGATTTCATATTATTTACACATGAAATTATGTTTAGAGAAAATAAGGACATAAGAAAAATTTATTAACACAGTGGTAATTTAGCATAGAAATATAAGTAAACTATGCTGAAATGCATTCTAAAAGGTAATTTGTCAAAATGTTATTCTGATTTTGGTCAATGGGATTATTGTTAAGGTTTTAGAATTTTCTCTGCTTTTCCTCGCTTTTGGAAACTTTCATAAGAATTTTTACAAAAAAAAAGAATTGTTACAATGAGATCAGTGTGTTAAAAATATCATGTGAAATTTGAAAACTAGGAAAGGCATATTACCAACAGGGTCTGAGTAAGTAAATTTGGGGCTCTTTCTTGTATAGGATCAGCAAACAATAAAGCAGACAGCAACAACAACAAATATCTCATTCTCTTCTAAAAAAAAAGGTAAATGAAACTATAAGGAATTTTCAAATTTAGAAGCTATAAATTTCAAGTCATATCTTAGTCCAACCACAGCTTTCAAAGAGAACGGTAAAGTTTTAATTCACATTATCAGAACACTTACTTGAAAGAATGACCTATCAATCCTGAAAGACAAAGGTCATCAGAGAAAGGAGCAATGAGTCATTAAGTCTTCTAATGACAAAGAGCGAAAATGCCATTGGTTTAATGTTGCCTTAATTTAAAATAAGACCTCAAATTTGTTTGCCAAAATATAGGCCTAGTTTGCTATCTATAATTTGCTCAGTGATAAAACACAGAGATAGTTATATATGTAAAGACATAAATGATAAATTTACACAAAATTTATAAAAGTGTACATCGTAAAGATAACAAATCTTTCTACTAAACAGGCAGCCAAGGAGCTCCATCCCACCGGGTTAATCAGTCTTTTAATGCCCTTCTTGCTGCTTTACGCCCAAACCTCTCCCTGTGCTTGTTTTGGCAGTTGGAGTCCCTGTTAAGGATTTGAGCTCACAGCGAAACCTCTATAAATGTCTGGATTTTGTCAGCCTGGCAATAGGTCTTTCTACTTCAGGGCTGATAAGGAGGCGAGAAAGCAGTTGCCCCAGGGAAGGGGAAATCTTCCAACCAGAGATGTGGGCAGTGGTGGCAGAGTGAAACCCAGCGGGCTCCGATTTGAGCCCGGGGGAGCATCGAGGCTGAGCAGGTGGATGTCCCGGTGGGTGTCAGCCCAGGCGGTCCTGTGGGCTCTGAGGCTGTGCCTGAGACGAGATCAGAAAAGGGGCGAGGAGACCTGTGCCTAACTCACAGGGAGCCTGGCTTTGGTAGGATAACTTTCCTTCCTCTCCCGCTCTGAATCTCTAATAACATATTGATGTGCATTTCTATTATGAAATAAAAATAGTTATAAACAGGCTGTTCTTTCCTTTTACATGCAGTGCCGTGGGTTATTTTATATTTCTAGTTTTTATAAACTTAGAAGAGCAAAGAAGTTCCATGGTCACCCAGAGGAACAGTGTACAGGGCCCTGGGGTCCTCTCTGGTAGGTACCTGCTTCTGGAATGGAGATAACGTCACATCCATCCCCCAGCAGTTCTGTGATGAATAAATTAACACCTCAAAATGCTCTGGTCAGTGCTGGAACAGGATTGGAGCAGGTAATGGGTGGCCACTCATTTTAAACAAATGCACAATATTATTTTTATTGGTGGTTAATAATAGATTTCTTTTAGAAAGCTTCAATTCTTGTCCCAGGAACACCCTCATCCCCACTATGTGACCGTTGTTATCTCAAAATGTCACCTCTTTCTTTCAAAAATATGAAGCAGAATAAAAACTACAGTGAGTGTTCAAATATAAAAAATTCTTACAGTAAAAGACATGCTGCCCTTGATCCTCCCCATCTTAAAATACTGCCCCTTGCTTCAAAAACATTTGTCCCATCATTCTTGGCAATATGTCTTTTATTGTAATCACGTTTTCCTCGTCTAAACCATCTTCCCAACTTTTCCTCTTTGCTGAACGGTCACTTTGTGCTAGAAAGTAATCCAGATATGACTGCATCTTTTTATCAAGTGTAGATTGCTCCCTGCTGTGTAGCAGGTGTCCTGATCGCTCTTCCACTCAGCTCTTCACAGGTTCCACTTCCGACTGCACCATGTTTAGGGTTTGTTACCATAGTTCAAGAACTTAAGTTGGCTATTACAGGTGGCAACTCTGCAAAGTCCTTGCAAAAATAAAATACCTTAAACAAGCAAGGCACATGGTGGAGATGCAGCTGGGGTCTTCTGCATGCTGATCAAGACTCTGCCAGCTACATCTTCAGCCCTTACTCACTGTTTCTTTGTTTTGTTTTTAATATTTTCCTCATCCACACACTGGTACTAGATTATATGTCAAGACACTGAGAACATGCATATTTATGATACATGACTTACATGATCTTCAATAATGAAAGTAAAATCTTTTCTCTTGCTACAATAGCATTACTTTTCCCTTCTTGCTCAGCTTTTGTTTTTCCTGGTCCGTGAGGATGGGTTTATCTCACATTGTCTTTATTCCTTAGTTTTTGGGTTGGTTTTCTGAGACAAGGTCATACTAGGTAGTCCAGGCTGGCTTTGCATGAACTCATCCTGTAGCCCAGGCTAAGCTGGAATTCACAGCCATCCTCCTGCCTCAGCTGCCTGTGTACTGGGATTACGGGCATGTAGCACATTCCCAGCTCCGAATACTTTTTCTTTAATATCTCCTCTCATTGTCCCAGGCTCTTCTCTCCCAAATTCTGGCCCCCTGTCCCCTCCTTCCAGGGATGTCTGTGCACGGCAGCTTTGGCCTCAGCCTGCTCTCCAGGAGCCACAATGGACTTCCCTTTTCCCCGGCCTGGATCAGGTCTGCTCTCTTCACTTCCCCATCTTCTTTTTCTGGACTATCTACACAAAAAAAATTTTAAGAAAGGTTCCAAGGGAATCAGACTTTCCAAGTTTTGGTGGTAAGTTAAAATGCCTCTATTTTCCCTCACTCCTGCTGATAAATTCCCTCTAGTTGGGGAAAATCGCTGCATTCCATTCTAATACCTGATGTTGCCAGTGGAAGTCAGGCGCCAACCTGATTCTCTTTTCTCTGTGAGGACCTCCCACCTTTCCTCACCAAAACTTTCTAAGATCTGCTCTTTATTGTTAGTATTCAGGAATTTCACAACTGTGTTTAAAGGTAACACTTTTTACTTTCTGACCTTTACTGCACTAATCATTTCAATCTGAAACTGATGCCTTTCAACTAGCAAATTCAAACCTTTTTATTTCTTTGATGATTGCCTTCTCTTCATCTCTCCGTTTTATTATTTCTTTATGGAACTCTCATTAGATGGACAGTTGAATTTTTAGGCAGGCTATCTACATAATTAATATTTTCTTAAATAACTTTGTCTATTTAGTTTTTTTGTTTTTGTTTTTGGTGTACTTTAATAAGTGCTTTCCTTAAATTCAACTTGCACTTGGAGTCCATGCTAGAGACTCCATTTGTTATGGCAAACCTCTTAAAATGTATTGCACTATTTCCCATTTGTTGTTTCTTTTCCTTTGTGGGTGCAATGTCTTCTCAGAAATCCCTGACAATAGTTTCATTTCTCCAAAGAGGCCATGCCGTCTCTTCCATCCAGATCCCTTGGCATTTATGGCATGCTATGGTTTGGATCTAGAATGTCCCCCAGAAGCCTCACGTGTTCAGAGACGGGGCTTCGGGAGGGTGACTGGATCATGGAATGCTGCACTCGGCAGTGGATTTCCAGTGAGATCAGAGCTGGATGAACTGTGAGAAGGTGGGGTCTTGTAGGAAGAGGTGGGGCACCCGGGGGCGAGGTAGAAGGGTGTCTCTCTCCGCAGCTCCTGCCTATTCTCTCTCCTGGCCACCATGATGCAAACAGCTTTCCTCCGCCAGACCATTCCACAACCCCTTCCTGCCTCCGAGTAAACTGGCTATGGGCTGAATCCTCTAAAAAGCGGGCCCCAAATAAATCTCTCCTCCTTTAAGTTGTGAGTGTCAGATATTTTGTCTCAGCAGAAAGAAAGTGACTAAGACATGAGGATTGCTCGTTCGGAAGCAGAGGCTGGCTCCGGTCCCGGGACTGCTCCTCATTACACCTCTTTCCGCCTCACATTTGCTCTTTGCCTTTTGGAAAATATTTGAAAATTCTTCTCTCTCAAAATTTCCTTAAGTTCTCTCAAAATTTCCTTAGGAATGCTTCCTACCCTTGGAATATCTCTGTTTAAGAGCTAATGAATATGTCTAGGTTAATTCTTGAAAATGCTAGAAAAGCCAGAAGTCAGTTGAAATAATATTTATTTCAGTATTATTGAAATTATAACATAAAAATAAATGGTTAAAGTGATATCTTTAATTATTTCATCAAAGAAGTAGAATTATTTTAGTTATTTTCTTTTTGTTTTTATAGTGGAACAATAGTCCACATGTTAATTTTTTTTGGTGATTTTAAGGATTTACTTTTTAATTAAATGCTTATATAGTGCGAATATTACCTTTGTAACCCTTATTTTTCAAAATAGTTTTTCCTATTTATGAAATAATAAATAGCTCTATTTATTTAATAGTTATCAGTTTTACTTCATTGTCCTTTTCAGATCATTTATATTAATAGTTTTTGGTCTCCTTATTTTAGAATCAGTCAATTTCCTGACATTACTGTGGACTTACTACCAATATTTCTTTTCATATAAAACTGTTTTCCTTTCTACATTTGAATACATTGATTTTCAATTGAAAATCAATTTGAAATGAATACATTGAATATATTGATGTCAGTTTGTGACTTTTATATTTAAACTTTACATTTAGCCACATAAAATTTCCTTTTAGCTCAGTAGACTTTTCTTTTAATTTTATTTGGTTCATTATAAATTTTTCCCTTTTGACATTTTTTCTTCAAATAACTTAAACTATTTTTATAGCTCCTTTATGAACAATATTTTTATTGTTCATCTTCCTGTGCCATTTCAGTTTGGTTATCATATAGTAGCCATGCTCTCAGAAAGCCTCATCTGTCTTTTTTATCACCCAATTTAAATACATTTATATTTATTTATCATAACTCAGTTAATTTTTTGCTGCTAGAAAGATTATTCTCTAGTTTGAGACCTGCCTTTGTTTATAATAAGCTCGGATGGTGCCATTTGGTCTGAAGCAGAGCCTCCAGGAGCTGGGAGATGTTTGATGGAGCCCATTTCCACTGTGTCAGTGGCTCCTGGAGTTATGACCTTGGGGTTTACATCTGGTTCTTTCCCCTTCCTCTCTTGGAGTGTTACCCTGCTCTCCTTCCCACTCCCATGAACTAAGGCTCTGGGCTCAACCATGCCCTTCTGCCATGATGTTCCTGCCTTGGAACCAGCTGATTTAAACCATGAGCTACGTGAGACCTCTTCTTTATGTCAATATGCTCTAATACTGTACTGTTGTTGGTGAATGTCTGGTATTTTCCAGTTTGGGAATATTGTTGCTATGAATATCCTTGTGCATGTTTTTTGGAACATATGTGTACAAATTTTGGTGAGTCTATTCTTGAGAGTAGAATTGCTGGATCATAAAAAATGAGTATGTTTAGCTTTAGTAAATATGGTCAAAAAGTTTCAAAGTCATTATATTAACATGCTAACCAGTAGTGTAGGGTAATTCTTACTGTTGTATCTCTTTGTTAGTTCTTGGTATTAAACATTAATTTCAGCCATTCAGAGAGTATATAGAGAGTTACATTTTAATTTCACTTTATATCTCCAAGTAACTATTAAACATGGATATTTTCATTTGTTCATTAGACATTGATGCCATATTTCATGAAGTGCCTGGTTAAGTTGTTGGCTGTTTTCAAAATTAAGCTGACTTACTGTATCTTTTAACTCTTTAGGGGTTCTTTACTTGGGTCTGAGTTTTAGTCGTTAGGGATGTAAGATGCCATGGTCTTTTTACTCTTCAATAGAATCTTTTGATAAGAGTTTTTAACCTGAATATAGTTTGATTTTTCTTTTTTCTCCTTGTGGTTAGTACATTTTATGCTCTGTTTAAAGACTGATTTCTTACTCTAAAGTCATGAAAATAATTTTTAATGTTTTGTCTCATTTTAATTTTATTTTTATTGACATAATATTTGTGCTTTATTTATGAGATATGGTATTATAATTTGACACATGTAAACAACATGTGGTGATCCAACAAGAGCTGTTACTATTTCCACTTCTCAAATATTACCATTTGTATGTTTTGGAAACCTTTAATTGTTGTAGACTACCTCTGTCCTTGTGTTCTATGTAACACTGTGTTTGGAAGTCATTATCAAGCTCTCCCTGTACTCCTTCCTCTCTCCCCTTCTTATCTGCTAGCCACCTCTATTCTCCACTCTGTTCCACATGGTTAACTCTTAGCTTTCACCAATGAGAATATAGGCTATTTTCCCTGCACCTGGCTTATTTCATTTAACACAGTGTCCTTCATTGCATCTATGTTGTTGCAAATGACAGGATTTCATCCTTTTTATGGCCAAATAATATTCTATTATATATTTATACTGCATTTTTAACCCACACAATTGTCAATAAACATTTGATTGGTTCTATAGTTGGCTATTGTGAATAATATTCAATAAATATGGGTATGCACTTTTTTGATGTAATGATTTCATTTCCTTTGGATGTATACTCAGGAGTGGAACTGCCGGGATCATATGGCATGTTCCATTTTTAGTTTTCTGAGGAACATACCTACTCTTTCTCATAATGACTGTATGAATTGACATTCTCACCAATAGTGCCTGAGTTCACTTTTCATATCATCCTCATCAGCATTTGTTACTTTTTGTCTTTTTGATAATTGCCCTTCTAACCAGGTCTGATGATATTTCATTTTGGTTTTGATTTGCATTTCACTGATTATTGATGATGATTACTGATTTCACTGATGATGCTGGAGATTTTTTTCATATGTTTAAATTTTTCCTTGGAATCTTTATTATTTTATCTTTTGCATCGAGTTCTAAGATCTATTCAGAAATGATTATTTGTTTTTTTGGATTTACCTTAAGGTAGGCATAAAGATCTTCTTCCCATGTGAATATCCAACTAAATCAGAATCATTTGTTTAAAAGGCTGACCTTTCCCGTTGAAGTATAGGGCCACTGTTGCCATGATTATAGGTCATACATATGTGGGTCTGTTTTCAGACTATTTCTTTGCCAAGGAAAAGAAATAATTTCTCTTTTGCCTGTCTTTCTGTCTTCTTATCTCTTTTCTACCTTCTCTCCCACTCTTCCCTCCCTCCCTAATTTTTTCTCTCTTTTATTTTGCTGCATTATTGTCTTAAATTTCTTCATCTTATTCTGCTAGGCATGATGTCAGGCAGTATAACTCATTTGTTTTTGCTCTTTTTCTCAAGATTGCCTTGGTTCTATTTGACCTGTTCATTTTCTTTTAAATTTTATAATTAGCTCCTCAATTTCTAATATTAAATCTTCTGTGATTTTGTATGACACTGTAGTGAATTTGAAGACGACCTTGGAACTCTATAGCACTTTTATGATGCGGACTCTCTGAGCAACGAAAAGGTCCGCTGTAATTCTGCTCAGGAAATGTGTTTCTTTCGGGTGGAGAGTGAGTTGCTCACCATTCCCAGGGCTCCTTGCTGGTGACCACTCAGCTGTGTGGTCTGCGTCACCCCTCTGCCATCTCCAGGTTTGATGGACTGGTTCAAGGTTTATCAATTTTATGATTTAAAAAAGATCTTTTAATTCTGTCACTTTTCTCTGATATCTTGCTTCACTAGCTCACAGATTTCTGCTCTTATCTTTATTTTATCCTCTTGAGTCTAGAGTGAGGTCATCCTGCAGCAGAATCAGGTGCTAACTTTCTGCTGTGAGACAGCGTGCAGGACTGAGGCCTTCCTCATCCACAGCTGTTGCAGGCGGTCTGGGCTGGGAAGGATTCATTCTAGGAGATCTCCCTGTTCCAGGGTGTGATCCTTCAGGCTCTCTCCTAAGGGTCTGTTGGGTGCTCTCTCTTGAGCACTGAGATACTGAGGAAAGCTGAGAGTGGTGGCCCATGTCCGTAATCCTAGTACTTTGGGAGGCTAAGAGGATTGCAAGGTTAAGCCCAGTCTGGGCAATTTAGCAAGGCCCTGAATAAAATTTAAGAATGGGCTGGGGATGTAGCTCAGTGGGAAGCCCCTGGGTTCAACCCCCAGGTTGGGAGGGGGAAGATACAGTGTATTCTGCTTCTCAGTTTTATTTTTTTATTTTACACTTTTGAACCACAGAGACCCAGAATTTGGCAAAATCTTGAAGAAGAAACACATTATTTAACTGAGATCTCTTAATTGTCCAATTTTACCAAGTAGGCACTGTGAGACAGCTACAGTTTCTGCTGTTGCTTCCATTCCAAAAGATCCGTGTCCTCTGATTGGCTAATCTGAGATTCTGAACCTCCCGGTACTGGTGCTGGGAATCAGGAAACAAGTCAGACGATGATATATGTTGACAGTTCTCTCTAGGCCTTAGAGTTAAGGTCTGTGACATCCTTAGCTGTCCCTGCAGTTCTTAAATCTTTGTTTCTTCTACATTTTTAGGTTTTGAGACATTATACTCTTATTCACAGAGGCTTTGGCTTAGCTCTTTATTCACTAGTTTAGCTGATTACAGCTTTGTACTTCAGGTGAGAAAGGAAAACTTTAGGCTTCCAAATTTAAAAAGAATATTAGTATATGTTTGTGACACATGGTAATATGTGTTGCAAACGTACACGATCCAATCTTTTTATTGCACCCCCTACAACTGTCCACAGCTTTGTTAATTTATCAGCAGCCACCTCTAGACCAAGCCCCAAATCTTAGCCCAGAATTGCAAGTGGATGCAAAGAAAAAACATCAAACTGTACCCAACTCATGTATGAGAGGTTTTCCCCACCTGGAGTTGGCTCTCTGTGGTCCTTGGAGATTCCACACTTTTCTGATGCCTTTACATGTCAAAGGTTGCATGTTTTAAGGCTTTTCTGGTTGTTATTAATGTGGCGTGCTTGCCGTAAATCAATCCGTGCTCCCTCCGTTTTTCAGATTTTCCTCAGACAGACTGATGGTTGTACATTATTTTACTGATTGCCTCAGGGATCCAAACTCAAATAAATGACTTACTGCAATCAAATATAATTTAAAAATTTTCTATAAATTAGCAATTTCCCAGACTATGCTGAAAACCTCCAATGATGGCTTGGCTCACTCACATCCAGGCTTTGTGTAAGATTGTTTCATCGTTTTCTTAATCTGTATACATTTTAGGTCTCATAGGCATTATCATTGTTGCATGGTCAATATTCATTTAGTTTTGACCATATATTTATGGTTCCTGGAATTCTTCATTATTTCTTCAGTTTCCTTTGCTTTTCTGTGATTTTTTTTTTGGTCTAGGGAAACTCTATTTTTGTTTTACATAGGTCCGCTGGTACAAAATGACTTAGTAATTTTGTATTTCCTCTGCATGTGTTTGCAAAGCTAGTTTTGCAAAAAATATTGGTCATTTACTCTTTATAAAAATTTTTTTTATTGATACATTTTAGCTATAATTATGAGAAAAGAAAAAAAAGGAAACGAAATCTGTATAAATAGGGAAGTGTGGAGGGGGTGAAGGGCGCACTGGCCATTTACTCTTGAAATATTAGTTCTAAGGACCTTCCCTACTCTCTATAGGACTTCAGTTACAGGAGTGTCAACATCACCTGTGTATACTGCCCAGGATATGACCCCCAGGGTAAACACCTGAGAATGTGCAGTGCAGAGTTGCCAGAACATTTTGGATATTGTATTTTGTCTTTTTTCATTTGTTTGGTTGCTTGCTTTTTTTTGGTACCAGGGATCAAACTTAGGACCTTGCATTTTGGAGGCAGGTGGCGGAACCACTGAGCTAAATTCCCGGCCCTGGATATTGTATTTTGTGTCTTCACATCCTGTCTTGTCTACAAAGTGCCCATCTGACTCTTACACACGTACCTGGGCACCTGGAGGTGTTTTCAAGATTTTCTGATCTACAGGCTTTGTCTGTATGTTTTCTACTGATGATCTGCCTTCTGGGCCATTAATCCTGTCTTCTGGTTTGCTCAGTTTCCTGTACAACCATTTCATTAAGTTCCTATGTTCAAATATGCATATTTTCAATTCTGATTTCCATTTTTTTTAAATGGCACCAGTTCTTTGGTATAACTGGACCTTTTCCACCTACTATGTAGAACATATTCATCGATTCTTTTAAAGTCTATCTGATAATTTCAATATTGGAATCACTCGTGGGTCTGTTTTTATTGTTCATTTTGACCTCTTTCCCTTTAATTTTTTTTAAATCTGGGATTTAGTATGAGCATGAAGTCTTCACTTTGTCCTAGGGAGTAGATTACCTACCATGCCCTGCTCAGATCCAGCTCATCAGTTTGGTAGGGTGGAGGTTGCCCATCTCAGCCTTTCTTCTTTTGCTACTATCCTAGCTTAGGGCTCTGGTGTTTCCCGTGGCCCTCTGCCCTGATGCTGCTGAACCCCATTTCAGTGCTCTGACAGCTGCACCCCGTGCTTCTTGCCAACTCTCTGCCTGTCCTTCTGCCTTGTAGCCTGCACAACCTAGATGTTAAGGCAATGACTTCCTCTCACACTCTCTTCCCTTTACTGTCTTTCTCCCTGGAACCTTGATTTCCTCAGTTCTGACCTTCTCGTGAATTCTGACACCCAGGTTTCCTTTCTTCAGCACAGATTGGTGAATATCTAATAATTTCCCCCTCTTAGAAGCAGCTTTCTGCAATAACTTTCAGCTTTTTGTTCTTAAAAAATTGGCAAATGTTACAAAAATTTAAAAAAGAAAAAATTGAATGTCGGTTCATTTCTCTGTATTTCTCTTTTTCTTGCTCTCCAACTCTGCCTCAGTAGCTCCCTGGTGCATATATACAAGTCCGCCAAAAATGTATACACACCTCAGCAGTTTGCTATACTGGTAAACGTCTGGAAGCTAAGGGCCACCACTTTGAGCACTTCTTGCCATTCTAGAGGCCAAAGGTAACTTGTCCTAATCTCATGACGTCTCAACAAATTTAGTATAAAGTATTTACATAAGTCTTTCTTTTCCTGATGTATACATTTTTGCCTTGAGTTATATTTTATTCTACTCTTCTAACTGTTCTTGGTAGTATTGTTGTTCTGCTACAAACTACTTCAAATTACAAACATATTGAAAACTCCCACTGAAAAGGGCATGTGTGTACACACATACAAGCTGTGTGTTTGTGATCCATTGAAAAATTAAAATGCAGAGGCCTTTGTTCAAAAGTTACTAAAAATTTCAAGACGACCCAGCAGAGCTTGCACCAAGGGCACAGGTCTTCTCACTGAGGGTCCCAGGCAACAGCACCAGCTGCACCTGCCCAGCCCTGGTCACTGGACCACTAATGTAGGACACTGAGATGCAGACCAGAGCTGTTTCAGCTTTCTTTCCTTCCGCTCCTTTTTAAATTATAACTCACCAATTTGGCACCATTTAGCTCATATATTTGCAAAGACACAATTATTTCTCTCTCTCTCTTATGATTGCATACACCAATAATTCATTTTACAACTTGAAAGCATTGAGATATCTATGAAAAAGTAGGGCAAGGATAAGTTTTTAATGTCATATTTGCAATAATTTATACGTGGGACTGCTATCTGTAGCTGTTGACTGGGGAAATACTAAAAGTGTTATTCCCCAAAAGAATAAGAATAAAATCTTCAAAACAGCATAGTGTGTAGCTCTGAAATCATGCACATATGCAAGGCCGTCAGAGACATCTATGTCTCATCAAAGTTTTGCCTACTGTATAAATATCTTCTTCATAATTTCCCAGCTTATGGTTACAGTTGTGCACATTTTGTGGGCTACTAATGTCAACATTCTGCCTGCAGATGCCTCATGCTGTTAACAATTCTGATAGAGATTTTCATGCTAAAGCACGAAACTGTACTAATCTGTGAAATAACAAAATGTGCTAAATGGCACACAGCATGACATATTTGCATAATTCTTTTTAAATGTTTCACATCTTTAAAAATATTACTGGAAACCTTATGTTCTCCTGTTAGGGCTTTTTCTATATTTGTATTAAGCATGGAGTGATGGTTTAGATCTAGAACGTCATCCCTGAAGCTCTCATGCAATCAGAGCTGGGGTTTGGAAGGTAATTGGAACTCCAGGGTGCTACACCTATCACTGGATTAATCCATGCATGAGTCCAGAGCTGCAAGTGTAGGTGTATCTCTCTCCCCAGCTCCCATTTCTCTCTTCTTCCTGGCTACCACAACACAGGCAGCTTCTCCTCCATTGTGCCCTTCTGCCAGTCTTTGTGCCTTGGAGCTGGCTAACAATGAACTGTAACTGTGAGCCAGACTAAACCTCATCTCCTTTATGTTGCAGGTGTTGGGTATTTTGTCCCAGTGACAAGAAAGTGGATTGACACACAGAGGGATGGTAGCTTCCCCGTATTATTTCTTGGGACCCATTGAAGGAACATGTACCATTGAAGGAAGCACCAAAACAAAAGCCACCACAAACTTCTAAAAATAAGAAAGTTAGGCTCTTGCCCTAATCGTTCTCATAAGATTTCAACTGTGCGGTTTAGTAGATCCTGGGTGTATGACAATGAAGTAGATGTGCAAGAAGCTTTGCAACTCTAATGCTGAAAAGCCACGTGGTTGTTTATTTTCTGAATATAATAGTGATTATTTTAGTAATATCCCTTGCTTTTTGCAAAGCTTGGTGAAAACAACAACCACCACATCTGTGAATCCTGGAATGCAGTTTTTTTTCTTTGAAGTGTTGTGGATTGTCAATACAGAAGGAAAAATTGCTTTGGATTCAGCTTCTATTTCAAGGTAGTTCTCTTTCTATCACAGAAAATTCTAACAGAACTCCATCATGGAATGTCTTCCACTAGCATAGAAATGAACAAAGATCACTAATTTTTACCTCCCTGTAATTTTATTCATATTTTAAAATTTCTTTGGTGGGAGGATAGAGGTGATGAACACATACCTTCAGACATTAGTCTTGATACAGACTGAAATGCACAATTATTGGCATTCTCCTTATGTCAAATTCAGTTCATGGTAAGAGGGGTACTCTACAACACTGATTGAATTATAAATCATTTTTATCCTTTGGGAAATAATTTCAACAGCAGTAAATGTAATAATAATAGCTATTTTATGTAAGGAAATATTTTTTCATTGTTGTCTTAAAACTGTCTTCATCTTTAAATGGGAAACACAAGAAATCCCTTCTTAGTCACCAATCCCTATGGATCTGCTCTGGGTACTGATTCTTGACTTAGTTGAAAGCACGTGGGTACAGTGTCATTCAATATTTTCAGGGCTTAATTTTAATTACAGAACACACTGAAGCAGGGGTGAACTATGCTCAGTATAAAGCATATTAAACTATAAATGGAGGGGTTGTTATTAGTGACCAGAGAAGTGTTTTAAGAATATTTAACTGTCTTTTTTGCTGCTGCTGAAGTATAAAATGTTTCATTTTAATTTTTTCAGAGGACATTATATATTTACTTCATAATATGGTTTTTGTGTTTTCATGTTTGTAGTTTGGTTTGGTAATGTCTTATTTAATTTGTAAAATGTTCCGGTTAAAACAAAAGAGGCATTTGAATTTTGTATATTGTTCAATTTTATTGGTTTGGTCATTAATTATATTTCAAAAATTAAACAATAAGTCCCTCTAAATATTTACATATTACTAAAATAATAACTCTGTAAATTTTAATAGTTGCAAATATGCTAAAAATATACTTAAACAGATTTAAAATTTTTAATTAAAAATCACAATTCCAATGTAATCTGTCCTTTCAAATGCTTTAACATCTTAAAAGCAGGTAAGTCATAAAACTACTATGATTGTAAAACTGATTGGAATATCATGCTATAGTTTATAAATACTATTTTTAAATATTTTTGTTTTATTTCTGTTATTTTTGTTGCCTTTCAACTTTATCTTTCTCAGGTCTTAGTATTTTTATCTGAATAATATAAAAAATAAATTTTGTCTTAACTATGTCAAGATCATAATGTCTGAGTTATTAATCAATTATTTCCTTTGAAGGTACCAATCTTGAGCAAGGCACAGGTTTTAGGTTCCACATAACCCATCAGCATGCCGTACTTCTAACTTGTAAAGACAAAATTGTGCAAAATCACTAACATTTAACATCTACCCTTTTTATGTTAACTTTAGTTTTATTCAACCTATGGTTGAACTCCAAATGATGTACTTCTATCATTACTGAGTTTTGTAATTACATTAACCTGCTCTATTGCCAAAATTAAAGCTGTACGTTTTTATTTCATTATAATTATTAGGTGTAGCTGAGAATTTTTCTCCTAGAAATGAATTTTACTCTGCATTTAAGATATTTGCTTCATTTATTCTTTCAGAAGATGACTGAATATTCTTTCAATTTTTTTCCTGTGTATTGACCAGTGGTAATACACACACCCTCTTTTTTCAGTAATTAGTATGTGTGTCAAAAATTTTGAGTGAGGATCCTTCATTTAGGGGAAGTTAGTTAACTGTCCTGGCTTTGCCATCTGTAGTCACAAATAAAGTTTTAATGAAACACAGCCATACTCATTGTTTAGGTATTGTTTGTAGCTGTTTTGTGCAAAAGCTGAATGGAGTAGTTATGAAAAGATCATGTGATGTACAAGTGTCTTGGCTTGTACTGAAAAATTTGGCCAAACCTGATTTAGGGTGCAGTACTCATTTTTCTGGGTTGACTTACCTAGTGTATTTTTTGTTTGTTTGTTTGTTTGTTTTAGCTTTCCAAGGTAGAAAAAAATTTTATTAGTGTAGGGCTTAGCTGGCACAATTCCCGTGAACTTTGGGAGTGCAGAGCTCAGTTGCATCTCTCTACTAGGTCATAGTTGGCTGTGCTCATGTTACTGCATTCCAGTCAAAGAAAGGTGAGTGCAGCTGAGATCCAGGCTGTGATGGAAACCAACATAATCGTCATTAAACCTCTGCGTGCCAACAGTTCCTTCATACACACTAATGCTTTCATAAATTGTATTCAATTTATAGCAGAAATAAAACCCCATCTAAATAAGCACCCCAATTCATTTTCTATTATGTCTACCACTCTATTATATGCGATTTTCTTAGTTACTAACATTCTATTTCTTTTAATGATTATTTCGAGTATGTGGTATTTTAAAAATTTAACTTTTCCAATTAAATGTAATAACCACATAGAATCATTATTTGTCACCTCTGGCCACCACAGCAGCCAAAAGCACCTCTTGTTACAGATTTTACCACGATAATATGGGGAACATGTGGATGTGGGGTGACCAATGGAACTTTGCCCAAACCAGTTTAGAAAATGGCTTCCTCATTTAGTAAAGAATATCCAAGGATTAATTTTTACTAAGAATACAGAAATATGAAAGTGTTTCTTCACTATTTTAAAGTTTTGGAATAGTTAATAAAGAGAATAAATACTTGGTTTTAGTAATTAGAGCTCTACAATAAAAAACCCAACAAATACCCTTCGTATGATCTGATTGCTATGAACACAGATACGGAATTTCACAGTGACTGTGTGGTGAGCATCATACTGCACCGTGTAATGAGAAATCGAGTGTTAGTAAACTGAGATGATGTAGCTGCACAACATAGATCAGAACTGTGGAAGCTTCTCACAGGGGCAGTAGAAATCTAGAACAGTACTGAATCATTACTTTTACTTCACAAATGCCTTTACTTTTGATGCTTGCTTAGACCATGAGTTGTGCCTGCAGGTGCTTAGCCTTCATACACATTTTGTACATAATTTCTTTTCTTTTCTTTCTTTTTTTTTTGGTACCAGGGATCAAACTCGGGTCCTTGGTGCTTGTGCAGCAGGTGGGGAAACCACTGAGCTAAATCCCAAGCCCCATACATAATTTCTGATGCACCTACATTCTAATTTAGAATTTCAAAAATATGAAGTACTTATTTTAAATTAGAACCACCTAGTTTAAAATTTAATTTTTCTTTATTTTCATTTTCCCTAAAAAGGATTATTTTAAAAATCTACTGCCTTCCAATGTAGGTCCATAAATGTCTGAAGCTCATCTTTCTTTGTGGCAGAGTAGTACTCCATTTTATAAAAAACTGCATCTCTTTTATCCATCTTCATGTATTTTTTGGCAGGTCATAGAATATGACTTCATTTGTGGACTGAAACACCCACATACCTAGATTAAACTCTGCTTTGTAGGAACAGCTAACTTCAGAGTCTCAACTCCATGTCTTTCTGACATCTACATTTTGGAGGCCACGATGTAATGGAGTTGTGTTTGACATCACAATTCTCAACCAATATAAAATTCCAGAAGAGACTGGAAAATATTCCATTAGTCTTTCAAATATAAGGCAAAAGTTTTTCATCTTATACCCAGTCATTTCAGAGCATGAATACATTTTTTAATGTGTAGACCGAAATAATGTATGTTAAAATGCAAAATCCTGTTAGCAGTTTAAGGCTCATAAAATGCATTATAAAACGTTCTGAGGATAACAATATTTTACTTATGCACTCCTACCTTTAAATCTTTCCTCATAACAATTTAATTTTGTTTTATCAGCATTCATTTTTTCCATTTTCAAATTAGCTAAAAACTACTTTTGTCCTACAATATATACCGGAAATTTAATGCCATGTAAAATTCCAATTCAAGTTCCCATTTTTTCCTGAGTAAGTGAATATCTCAATCTCATAATTTTTCACCAAGCCTTGTCCTCGAAATGCTGTATTTAGGAAGCAAATAACAAAAACTTGTTCAAACTCTCAGAATGTTTGAGCCTGCAACTCCAGCAAAACCTTTATCTAAAACCAATGAACTTTTCAGGGCTGTTGAGAAATGACCAGAGGGGCCAATTAGCTATTGCACAATTGGAATCTTCCTGATGCTTTGTCAATAATTTATAAAATGGAGAGGGTAGAAGAGGTCACTGTCACTGAGGGGAAGTTAAAATTAAAATGTTTCTCTTACATATTGTGCTCTAGAAAGCAAAACGATACTCTTTCCTCCCAGAGGAAATTCATTTTGTTATAAAACATGATAAATTGTGCTTTATCAAAAGCTAACAATTGTGAAGTAGCTGTAATCTGCTTTTACATTCCATCTTCTTTACCTAGTTTAGGTTTTAAACCCATGGCTGATTATGCAAATATATTCCTTCCCTCTTTTCCCCCTCTTTATTGCTATTTCTACACAGGCCTGAAATCCTACTAATTCCCATTGCTTCACTCCCTGAAAGAAAAATATAATTAATCTGTTCTTTTCTTTCTTTACTCAGTAATGTGGAGAAACTCAGTAGACAAAATTATTTCCTATTTACCTTCAGGTACTGGCTTCAAATTGTATATTATTCACAAAGAAATGAATAAAGATCCCCATTCCATTTCCTTTTTAGCATATCCTGAAACTGAGATTCCTGAAACTGAAAGTTCAACACACAATTCAATTTTCAAACTCTGCAACATTAGGAGGGAAATTATGTTAAGTTCTCATAGTTTAGTAAATTCATATGAGGCATAACGAATTGTAAAGGACTATATGTAAAGAATGTAAGCTGTGATCGAATGCGTGATAACAAGGTACACTAGGTTTGTGAGAATTTGGATTTAGGGATTGTTGTTAGATAACAGCTTAGGGCCATGAGAATCTGGAGTTAACTAAACACAGACCCCCAAAGAAAAGGTAAAATTCAGACAAGATAGAATAGTGATGAAGCCCAAGTGAATCACACCAAACTGATTAACCAATTTACTCTTATTTATTTCTTTGGTAGTTGGGATTGAACTCAGGACCTTGTGCTTGTGAGGCAGGTGGTAGCACCACTGAGCTAAATTCCCAGCCATAATCTATTTACTCTTGCTTAAGAATGAGTCACCATCCAAAGAAAGCAATGAAAACATTCAAATGTACAGAAATTTTGAGTGAAAATAAATTATTACATTAACCTTCAGAATAAAACATGTATTTCCTATAGCTTTTGCATATAACTAACAATGATTTCTTCCTAGCCTCTTTGTCTTAAGTTTAATTAAAATCACTTCTTTTATGGAATATATTTTTGATAGGCCAGATTCTGATAGAGGGCAGGAGGAGATTAAAATTGGTAGCAAAAGCACAGAGGAGGTGAGCTGCTCCCAGTGAACAGGAGGAAGCTTCCGGGCTGCCATACCACCCCTGCCAGCACAGAGGAGGTGAGCGGCATGGGTGCCAGCAGCACCCCCCCACCCCCACCCCCCATTGAAATTAGAAGACATGTAAACAAGTTTCAAAACCAGATTTCCAGATCACCTAAAACAACCCCAAAGGGAAACGAGATGGAACACTGTGATACTCAACCACCTGGACTCCCTGAACTGGCAACAAAAGAGGATCTGGAAAAAATGAAATCAGAAATAACTTCTCAGATA
>NW_004624805.1:9054666-9092963 GCF_000247695.1 Heterocephalus glaber
AAAGATTTTTGTAATATGCTTTCTATATCCTTTTAAATTCTGTAATATCTGTGGTAATGTCTTCTAGATCTTGATATTGTAATTTTAAAAATGTATAATTGATATGAATAATAGGAAGAAAAGGCCTAAAGGAGTAGGGGAAGTGGGAGTGGTAGGGGAAAGGAAAGAAAGGAAAAGATAAAACATGAGAAAAGGAAAAAAATGGAAAGAAAGTCTACAAATAGGGAAGGGTGGAGGTGGTGAAGTGAGGGCAGGAGAAGGGGAAAAAAATAAGAACCAAGATACTCGTGTAAAGGTACAAGATCCCAATGATGAATGTAATTGTATTTTGTACCTAAAATGTATCAATAAACTTAATGGAAAATAAATAAATAAAATTGATAGCAAGTGTTCAGTAACAAAATTTATTCCAAGGCAAGTAACAGATACACATCAATCTACATAGCTATTCAGTAAAACAAAGTAACCCATCAACTTTATCAAATATGCCAGTCTCAAGAGCTAAAGTTCCCCAGCAACTAGAAGACCTGGACACTTAGAGTAAGTTCCTGAGTGTTCTGAGTGTTAGGGAAAGTAGTTCTCCTGTTCAAGCCATGATCTTACATCCTTTCCTTTGAATCTCTGTAACCAAGGTTATAGCCCTCACTTTTATCCAAATTCTTTAGGTGTCTGTCATGGTTTGTGTCTAGATGTCCTGACAAAGCCTCATGAAGTCATAGGCTTTTTCAGAGGTTGCTGTATCTAGAGTGTGAGATGCTGGAATTAAGGGTGTGTGCATACCAAAATAGTCCAGTGATTAGTTTGGCACCGCCCTAATCCCGGTAGTCTGGATAAGATAAGAGGGGCAGAAAGATGCTGTTAACTCTCTGGTTACTTTTGCTGTCTTCCACCGCCATGAACTGTTGCCCCTCTGCCATGTACCACTCTGCCTTGGAGCCAGCAATGAGAAAAGTAACTAAGGCGGTGTCCAACCCCACTACATCGCCTTGAGTGACAGCTGCACAGTGAGAATTCTGAAATCTCTGTCTCATTTCAGACTCATAAAGGCTGACTCAGAGTTTGAAACTCTTCTGTATCAAATTTTGTATAGTGCCTCCTCTTTACTATGACCACGGCAGCTGGACCTTGTGTGATACTTGTAGACCCCACTCCCATGATACTAGTATCACTCTTTTCTCCCTGGTCCATTTCTTACCCTCAGAGTAGAGCCTTTCATAATTGTCCACTAATTCTCACCTTCTGGGTAACACGCTCTTTTGACCATCTTTCTAACTGTTGATTTGGTCATTTATGAAATTATATTATAGGTAAGATCTCTGCTGACCTTAATTCTCTCCAGTTAAATATTATCACACCAAATTCACTGGTGTTAGCTTCCAGATTACTGACTTCTGGTATTAGATTCCAGGGACTGCTTTGTATGGTTTGGCGCCATTAGTCATGTCACCTGCTCAAGAGTGACACACTGGTATATCAGTATTTCAAGCTGCAATCATGTGAGGAGCTGGAACTTAAAGGGGCATTTGGCTTATCTTTTCCTAGGCAGCAAACTACAAAAATTCTTTTTGGAGAAATGTTCTTTACCTACGAAGGCCTGGAAAGATCACCTGAGACCTGAAATTGGGGCTGCAATGAATGGGCATAAACAAACTCTGAAGTAATTTTTGTTTTCCACTAGCTTCTCCATTCCTCTCGATTTATCTCTTAGGGCAGTGGAGGCAAACTTCTGGCACATGTGCTGCAGATAGTTGTTGGTTATCACTGAAAGCTCTAAAAGGTGTGCCATCACTGTCTTAGGGCCAGCCCGAGAATTTACTATTCAACTGTGTCCTGTCATTCCTTCACACAGTTGTTCTCTTTTTTTGAAAAAAGTTTAAAAAGATCCTGCATTGGTCATTTCTTTGGACATCACTTTTTTCAAGATCTCCATGCACTTGTAAAGCAAATAAAACTGTTATGCTTTTCTCTGTTAATCAGCTCTTGTATTAACCGGGTTTCTATATCCAGCCAAAAGACCCCGTTAAGAACAAAGATGTGGTAGAAAGAGCTTTTCCTCCACTATGCAAAGAGGTAGGTGGCCATTTCTTCCATAACATTTTCCATTGATACGGTAAAATTCAGAGTTTCTTTCCTAACAAACACCCACTGTTTTTTTTTTTCTTCTTTCTTATTTTTCTTGATTGGTCTGCTTATAGGTTTATCAATTTTATTGATCTCTTCAATGATCAGGATTTTGGTTGAGTTACTTTTATCTTTTATGTCTTTCAATTCATAGACTTCTCTAAAATTTATTTCTGTATTTCTAGTTTTTATATTATTCTTCTTTCTCTTATTTCTTCTTTTTGAAATATACGTTTAAAGCACATGAATTTTTCTCTATGCAAGGTTTTGCTGCATCTCACAAATTTTGATAAATTATATTTTCATTTTTGATTACATCAGAATATTTAAAAAATTAATTTAACTTCAGAAGTCTGGTGAATTATTTAGAGCTGAACCATTTAACTTCCATATATTGGAGAATGTCCCAGGTAACTTTCTGTTACTGATTTCTAGTTTAACTTTATTGCAATCTGAGAACATACTTTGTATCATTTCTGTCTTTTTAAAAGTTTGTTTAGATGTGGTTTGTGGTCCAGAATGTAGTTTATCTTGATAAATGCCCCATGAGGTCTTGAGAAAATTTATGCTATGATTTTTGGATGGAATATCATATAAATGTCATATAGATCCAGTTATTAATACTGGTACTCAGGTCAAATATATCTTTATTGATGTTCTACCTGTTGGTTCTATTGATCAGTAATAGGAGGATGTTGTTGTCTTCAACTACCAGAGTAGAGTTATTTCTTCTTCTAGTTCTTTCAGCTTTTCTTTGTATGTCCTTAAGAACATTGATGATCTGTTGCTAGGGCCATTCAAGATTAAGATTGTTACATCTTCTTGGAGAACTGATGCCTTTATCATTATGTAACCATTTCAGATTGTCCAGGCCACTTTGTTCAAAATTAATATGGACACCTAAGCTTTCTCTTGATGAGTCTCAGTGTAGAGTATATTTAACAATTCCTTTGATCTATCTGGATCTCTATACTTAGAGTGGATTTCTTGTAGGCAATACATATATGAATATTATTTTTAATCCACTGTTTTTTAGTTTGTTATTTAGATTATGCACATTTTAAGTCTTTAAAAATTAGATTAATACATTTTGTATTTATAACTCTTTTCCACTTGTCCTGTTTGTTCTTTGCTTCACTTTTTAAATTTCTGCTTTCTTTGGTAGAAATGGAAAATTTTAAAGGATTTCATTGTAGCTCCTTAGAACATCTGTTGTCCTTCTTTATAAAATCTCTTTATTGGCTATTTTAGAGTTGATAATAAACGTTTTGAACTAACTAAAGCCTATTTTCAAATAATGTTATCTCATTTCAAGTGCAGCACAAGTAGGTTTTTACCAGATTTTCCTCATTCCTCATTCTGTCTCTTGGAACACTACTGCCAATGCTTCCAATTATTTCTGTGCTGCCATTGTAAATTAGTCACTATGACTGTTCTGAATAGCGATCTTCTAAATCAAGAAATAAAAAGCATTAAAGATTTTCTTTTATTTTCATTTATTATTTGTTGATAGTTTTCTTTTCTTTATGTTGTCCTAAGTTTCTGACATATTTTTATTCTGCCGGAAAAACTTATTTTAACAATATTTTTGTAGAATGAATAGTTACCACTGAATATTCTGTTTTTCTTTTGTTTCATTTTCTCAGACAGTCTTTATTTCTTATCATTTTTTTCATGGTACTGGGGATTGAACCCCAGGCTTTCACACTGAACTACATTCCCATTCTTTTAATTTTTTTTTGTTTATCTTGAATCAGTCTCCCTAAGTTGCTCAGGCTGGACTCCAACTTTCAATTCTCCTACGTCAGCCTCCCATATATCTGGGATCACAGGTATCCACCTCTGTGCTCAACTTCTTACTCAATATTTTAGGGAAAATTTCATTACATACAGAATTCTAGATTTGTGGCATTTTCAACACTTGAAATATTTCACCTTTCTTTTTGCTTGCTTTTTATGACAGATCCACTGAAATTGTAATGTACATTCCTGTATAGGTAAAGTATCTTATTTTCTCTTTCTTTCAATATTTTCTTTTTTTGTTTGGTTTTCTGAAGTTGGCATATGTTCAGTACCAATTTTCAGCTTTCTGGGAGGAAGAAGAGGCCACGTAGAGTAGATGTATTAATCACCTTTCTGTCAATGGGACATAATACCTGACACATAAGATTTAAATGACTAGCAATTAATTTTAGCTCACAGTTTCAGAGGTTTTAGTTCAGCACTGGCAAGTTCCAAGGGAGAAACATCATGGCAGACAGTGTGGCAGAGGGGAGATCCTCAGCTTGTGGTGGCCAGGAAGGAGAGACACAGGGAAACAGTCAGAGAGGAAGGGGTTAAGGACAAGGTACATTCCCCAAGACCACTCTCCCATGAACCATCTGGTCGTGTTCAGAAGTGTGCATTCCTAATCCCTTGGGTGGCTCCCTTACCAGTCCTAACTGATCATCAGGAGCAATGGGACAGCAGGGAAGAGGGAAGAGGGAGTAATCACTCCTCTTGGTGCTTGCTGGTTTCCCAGGTCTGTGATTTGATGTTTATCGTTAAGTTGTTAAGTTTAGAAACTGCTCAGTCATTGTTACTTCAGATAGTTATTGTTCTCTCTTCTCTCCTTTCTTTGTATTAATTCTGATCACTCATAGGAAAGACCTTTAAAATTTTCACAATACTTTATGTTGTAGTGTGTAAGTCTCATGCTTTTATTTGCCTTCAATTCAAGTTCAGGAGTTTTCTACTACTCTTTCTTCAACAACATTCATTATTTCCTTGTCTGTGGAATACACTGATGAACTTATCAAAGGCAATTTTTATTTTTTGTGCTTGATTTTTAACATACACTTTTTATTCTGTCTTGAGTTTCCATTTCTCTCTTTCATTGCCCATATATGTTGTTTACTTTTTTCATTATAACTCTTAAAATATTTTGTCATCCTATTTTAAATCCCCTGTCTGATAATGCCAACTTCTATGTTATGTAAGTTTGGTTTTGATGATCGATATATTTTTTTCAGGGGGTGTTATTTCTTGACTTCAGTGTCATATTTGGTATTGTGTGATAGAAACTGACATGAATGGGTTTTTAGGGTAGGACTTTGTGCTCATCTGCCTAGGTGTTGTGCTGTGCTTTATATTTGCAGGAATTGAAGGCACCAGAAACTTGAAATTCTTCCTGTGTCTTTGTCTTTGCTTTCATTCTTGACCACAGGTACCACTAAATACACACCTTGGAGACTCTGTACTGTACTGTCCTTTTAGTTAGAGTCAACTGTTATTATACCGGAACCTTCTAAGTGAGAGGGAATATCAAATAATTGCATTATAAGTTAATTATAATAGTTGAAATCTCTGGATTTCTGAGGGCCAATATCTTGGGCTGTGACCCCCATTAGAGTCTCTTTTATTCACACTCCTCTCCCTCACACCCTTTTGCTACATTTCCTCTTCCCTGGCTTCAACATTCCCAATTTATTTCCTTGAAGCCTTGACCAATGTTATCTATATATATTTTAAAATTACACTTATTTTTTTAAAGATAGCTGCAGATTCCCTGAAGTTGTAAGAAATAATATGGAGAGACTCCCTGTATCCTAGGTGGTTTTCCCTAGTGGTAACATTACACCCCCAAAGCCAGCACACGGGCACTGGCATAGTGAGGACACCATGTATGCCCATCACCACCGGGACCTGAATCAAGTTGCTTCCTTCTAGCCACACCCTCCTCTCTGCCAGCCCAGCCCATCCTAATTTCTGGTGACAACTAACCTCCTGTTTTCATAAAACAATTGTTTTAAAATGTTCTGAAATAAATGGAATTCTACAGTATGTAGTCTTTCGGGTTTGGCATTTTTTCACTCATAAAATTATCTGACAGTTGAACTAAGTAGTACCCCATATGTATAGTTTGTACTTTTTATTGCTGAATAGTGATCCAGTCTGCATTATGGATATACTATAGTTTGTTCAGTCCATTCACTGACTGAAGGACACCTGTTTTGTTTCCAGTTTGGAACTATTAGGAATAATACTGGTGTAAAGGCTTTCTTTTGAGCATATGTCTTAATTCTGTCAGGTAATTGCAAAGGAGTACAATTTCTGGGTTCTAGTATAATTATATATTAGTTAGTTTTTGCTTGTATTTTAGGAAATCATTTTCTAGACCAACTATATAATTTTTGTTTATGCTTGTGTGACGGAGTATTTTTGAATTTATGATCCTATTCCATTAATCTCTTTGTCTATTTTTCTCATCAACTCCACATAGTCTTAATTACTGTAGATACATAGTAAGACTTGGAAGCAGGTAGACTAATTCGTAACAGTTTATTCTTTTCTCCAAAATCATATTTTAATTTCCACTCACGTTTCCATGAAAATTACCCGACAAACTGATTGTTAAGAGATATGTTCCAAAGAGTTTGCATGTATTTGGATTTTTCTGTGTTATTATTTTCACATTTTTATCTGATTTCCATCACACGATATACTGTGTATAATTCCATTCGCTTTAAAAGTATTGAGCTTTGTCTGTTGCCTCAGAACAAGGTCTGTTTGGTGGACATTCCATGGACACTGCTGCTGTGATTTGGAGTGTTCAATAAATATTGATTAGATTCTGTTTATTGATGGTGTTGTGGGGTTTTACTGTATTGGTGATTTTCTTTTCTTTTCTTTTCTTTTTTTTTAGCAATTGAGGAGCACTGATACCTTCAAGTCTTGTTTATCTTCCCTTTTAGTTTTTCCAGTTTTTGTCCTGTGTATTTTACAGTTTTTTTGCTCAGGACATGTATATTTAAGATTTCTGTGTCTTCTTTATGGATTGACCATTTTATCCTTATATAATGTCACTCTGACTCTGGTAAGATTCTTTGGTGTAATTTATCTGACACTCATATAGTTACTTTGTTTTCCCTTGATTAACTTTTACATAATATATATCCCCTTCCTTTTACTTTCTACTTGCCTTTATTACTACATTTGAAGTGAATTATTTCCTTTATTGATGTATTTAGATCTCTTATACTTATTGTGATTATTGGCATTTCTGTGTTTAAGTCTAACATTTTATTTTTTGTTTGCTATTTGTTCTCTCTGTTTTTTGTTCATCTCTTTTTGTAGTGTGTACTGTGGGTATTAGGACCCTATCACACACACAGATACACAAACACACACTCACTCATTCATTGGTCTACTGGTGCCCTTAGTTTACCATCTCAAGGGAAAAGTAGGAACCTTACCTCTCTTTGCGCTCCCCTCTTTATACTTGTCATAAATAATTCCTCTACTGAGATTTAGATATCCATCACATAGCATTATAATATTTGCTTCCAATGTCAAAAACACATTGAAAAATTCAGAAAGGGGAGGAAAGTCCATTTATCCTGTGCTCAGCTGAGGTAGAGAGAGCTTGACCTTCATGGTTTGGAGGAGCCAATGAAGCAGCTCACCAAAACCCAAAGCCACAACGAAGTGGCTTCAACTGCTTTCAGTAGCACAATAAAGGAGAACGAAATGGAGACAGTGCAGACTGCCCCTGCTGCCACCACGCCAGGGGCTGAGGCTCTGGCTAAGGGTCTGGGGTCAGCAGATGTGGAGGATGTGGAGCTTCTCTGACAAAGCCCAGTGCAGGGGCTGGGAATGAGTCTGTGAGAGGGGAAGTGAGGACACAAGGTGTGGATAAGGGCAGAGCTCCAGCCAGGGGCAGCAGCAACTTCCCCATCTTCCTGTTTTATTGCCATTTTTTTCTCTTTTTCTCATTTTTTATTTTATTGGTACATTTTCGATACACATAATGATGCATATGTACACAATATATGCATATGTTATATACATATATACAATGACACATTCATCATAGGGAATTTCTATCTGTACATGATATATCTTGTTTCTTCTTTTTTCCCATCCTCCTCCTCTCTCTTCAACCCCTCTTCCCCTCCTTATTTACAAAAGCTAAGCTTTATTTTCATTTTTTCCTTCTATTCTTTTTTTCTGGTCCCCCCTTTTCTTTCCCCTCCCCCTCCCTTGTTCTCTTTTTCATTTGAACATTTTCTTCCCATTTCCAAATATCTATTATTCAATTTGGTCCATATTTACACTTTGAGTTTCTCACATGAGAGAAACAATGTGCTATTTAAACATGTGTGTTCTATCTATTTCACTTAAGAGTATGGTCTCAAGGTGCATCCATTTAGCTAGAAATGTCTTGAGCTCATCCTTCTTTATAGCAGAGTAGTACTCCCTTGTATAAAAAAAAACCCCACATCTTCTTTATCCATTTGTTGCTTGATAGACATTTGTACTGTTTCCAAGATTTAACTATCACAAACTGCTGCTATAAGCATGGGTGTGCATATATTGCTGTGATATGATGTTTTTAATTCTTTTGGACAGATACCTAGAAGAGGAATATTGGGTCAAATGGAACCTCTAGTTTTAGATTTTTGAGGAATCTCCACACTGATTTCCACAGTGGTTGCACCAGTCTACACTCCCACCAACAGTGGAGCAGGGTTCCTTTTTTTCCCACAGCCTTGCTAGCATTTGATATTGGTTGATTTCTTGAAAATAACCATTCTTTCTGGGGTGAGATTAAATTTCTGGGTTGTTTTAATTTGCATCTCTCAAATGACCAGTGATGTTGAGCATTTTTCATATATTTATTTGCTGTTTCTACTTCTTCATCTGAGAAGTGTCTATTCATTTCAGATGACCATTTTTGAATTGGGTCTTTAAATTTGAGTGGGTCTGATTTTTTTTAGTTCTTTGTATAGTCCAGATATTAATCTTTTGTCTGAGAAACAGCTGTAATTTTTTTTCCCACACTGTGGGTTGTCTCTTCACTCTACTGGTGGTTTCTTTTGCTGTGCAAAAGCTTTTTAAAAAGATAAGATTCCAGTTGTTGATTTTTTAATGATATTTCCTGTGCAATCAGAGTTTTGTCCATAAAGTCATTGCCTTCCACAAAGTCTTCAAGAGTTCTAACCATTCTATCTTCCACCAGATTTAGCATTTCTGTTTTAGTATTTAGGTCTTTGATCCATTTTGATTTTAGTTGAGTGTATGGTGAGAGATATGGGTCTAGTTTTAATCTTTGGCATGTGGAAAGCCAGTTTTTCCAGCACCATTTGTTAAAGAGGCTATCTTTCCTCCAGTGAAGATGTTTGGCTGAGTGTGTTTGGAGTTGTTTCTTCATCTTCTAATCTGTTCCATTGATTCTGTCTTTCTGATACTCTCTACCCAAGTCTCAGATGGAGACTGAGGGATGAGTCCATTTGGGTTGGCCAGCAAATATGCCTGACAAATATGCCTGCATCCTGGCAGCCCCGTGGACGCAGACTTGCACAATGCCTGGTCTGGCCAGGGAGGGCAGGGCTCCCACGTGTCCCCCATCAGGGGAGCCTCTGAGGCACCCAGGGCCAGTGCCCAACAGTGACACCAATTAGCCAGGAGCTGCAAGCCTTCTGCCCACCCACATTTTTCCTTGCTGCATTCTTCCTTCCTTCTTGATGCACCAAGGTGGTTTTATTGTTTCTTGTGTAGGGCAGATCTTGTGAGAAATTATCTTATTTTTCTTCATCCGACTATATCTTCATTTTCCTTTCTGAGGTATTAGGAGATTGAACCTAGGGTCTTCACATACAGCTATAGCCCCAGCCCTTTTAATGGTTTAAACAATTTTTTTTTGCATTGATTCAAGATTTCACTAAATTGCTCAAATCAGGGCTTAAACTTTCAATTTTCCTGCCACAGTCTCTCTCAAACTCTGGGATTACAGGCATGCACCATCATGGCCAGGCTCCCTCCCCTTTATTCTTTATCATGAATTTTTATCATAATTTTGCTGTATAGGAATTCCAGCAAGCATCCCAGCCCCTCTTCTCAGAGTGCTCTCACTCTACACGAACACTGGTTTTTCTCTTGCTACTTTTTTTCTTTGTTTTTAATGTTTGGAAGTTTAATTGTGAGATGTCTTGGTGTGGGATTTTCTCAGATTTACTTTCTTTAGGAACCACACAGAATCCCGAATCTGTAGGTTTATTTCTAAAGCCAAAATTGAGGAATTTTCAGCCATTCCTGCATTATACAGTTCCTGCAGCCTTATCCTAGTCCCTGTCTCTTTGCAGACTTCGGTGGACATTAGACACTTTCTTTTAGTCCTTGAGTGTGTGAGTCTTTGTTCATATTCTTAAATTCTATTTTCTTTCGGTCTTCCCTTTGGGCAATTTCTATTTTTCTCCCTTCCAGTTCACTCTTTCCCCTCTTCCCTCTGTTCTGCCACTGGCAAAAGTTTGGCCACTGATGTGGGTTGAACTGTTAATTCTATTTTTGAATTCTAAAATTTCCTTTGGTTCTCCTCTATATTTATTATTCATTTGCTTATGTTTTCCATTTCTTTGAGCATGTTTGGAATTGCCTATTGAAGATTTGTTTGCTTATTTTTGCTTTTGGTGGTCTTGAGTTACCAGGTTCCTCATTCAATGAGCCTTTTTCTCCCCAGGACTGTGTAGCACAGTGCAGGTTTTTAGGGATTCTTTTTGTTTGCCAGGGAGAGCAGGGTCGTATCCCCCCAGATTTTGGGGGTACTCTTTTGTCTTGTGGGGTCTCCCACCATTCTCTTTGCTTTTACCCTTGTCCTGGAGGAGAAACTAAAAAGGAAAAATAAACCCACAGAAAAGCGACACCATAAGTTAGCATCCAGATAGAGATCATCTAAACTTCAAAATAGTTGTGATTTAAAGACAAAACTCCTCTGTCACAGCCTGCCTCCCCTAAGGGTTGTGCCTTGAGCAGGGGCATGAGCAGCTTGCAAAGATGCAAAGACAGTGGAAAGGAGGACCAGCCACCAGTGTGCAGTGAATCAGGAACCAGGCCAAGGAAATATGACCAGGTAGTGCCTTGCTTGGTCACAGTAAAGCATCTCTGCCTGTTGAAGTACTTTTATGGCTGGGGTTACTGTCAGATAGCTGTAAGGATGTAGTCTTGATATTGACACATGACTTGTTTATTCAGTTGACCTTCTCCTGACTTTGGTAGGATGGATGATTTAACATTGAAACCTGGACATTTTGTATTGTGACAAGACTGTTTCATTAGGACCATCTAGTTTAACTGGTTTTGTCTGATACCAGCATGGAATCAGGAGGAGGGGAGAGTATCTCACCCTTTCCACTGAGGCAGAAGACCACATTCGCCACTCAAATGTCATGACACCCGATGTGGAGCTGGGTGAGAGTGGCATGAGCACCCCCATGTGGTCCCCCTTGGCACCATGGGGAGGGTGAATGTGCTGACCTCCACATCCTCCTGGGACTCCCAGCCACCAAGGGGGGTGAGCACCATCTTGTCACTGCTGGCTGGAGGGTAGAGGCCCAGGCTGTCCATGCTCTCCACCAACACCGTAGTGTTATGTCTGAAGACTGAGTAGTTGACCCTGGCATTTCTCTTCACAAGTTAGGAACCACAAAAGTGTGTGGTTTCTAGTGAGCAGTTTCCAGTAGGACCAAGTTTTACTCCTGGTTCCTTCATCAACCAGCAGGATGTCTATGCAATCCTTAGGGTTCCATCCAGTGTTCACAGCCGAGGAATCCTTGTGCAGCATTGCACTCCCCTTTCTGCCAAGGGTGTTTGGCAGATGTTGCAATCAGAAGGCTCATTAAAGAACTTTGATCCTGATGCTTGGTTGCATGTATTCTAACAAGCTTGGGTACAGACAGATACCAGCAACTATATTAAATTATGAAGTGCATATGATGTGCTAAAATAGTACATAGACAAGGTCATTACACTTGCTTCCCTCGTGACTAATATAGAATTCCAGGCCAGTTATCCACGGGCAAATAGTTATTATTTTACCTACCGAGCTGTTGTAGTTCCTAAACTGGAATTGTTCATGTTTCTATTATCTTTTTCTTCTCTTTTCTCCTCCTCATTCTTTTTTCTTCCTCCTATTCCTTCCTCTTCTGTGGTATGAATCTGAAAATAAAATAAAAATGAATAAGATAGTACATTTATCAAGTGTAAAACTTTTTAAAATGTTAAACCTTTTTGTTGTATAATGTCAAAATGTTAGAGAACGAGTAAAATATTTTCTACATTTTATTAATGAAATAGTTATGACTCATTACTCTCAGAGATTTAAAAAATCACTTGAGTAAGTAGTAAGGAAATTGAAAATTCTAAGTTGGTTTTTCATTGTTAATTAAATGACACAAATCTGTCTCAAATCGTTTATCATGATTAAAAGATATGAACGTCACTTCTCTATTTACTATCTATTTGTAATCAAAGAGTCAGAAGTATGTTATAGACATAGAATGAGGTATTTCTGTCCATCATCCCCTCACATCCTTTCTTTCAAGATCCACTTAAAGGACTGTTCAAGGGAGAATGTTCTTTTCTTATATATTGAAAATAATTGTGTACAGTTTGGGGGATTAAATTAAGTTATTTGAATGGATTCCATTCGTTTACTTTAGAAAAAGAAACTTGGGTAGTAAAACATTGATTTCCTTTGAATTCTGGAAGAAATGATTGAAAATATAGGGATGAGAGCATGCAAAGCAGGTGGTACCTTGGATCATGAACTTAATTCATTCCATGATTCTGGGGAAGGTGGCCATGTTTGTGTTCATGCGGGGAAGATGCCCAAAGGGGTGTTTGTCACCCTATATACAGTTTGCAAACAGAAGCAAAATTTTACCAAATGCTTGTGTTTGCAAACTGTTCGTGAACAGAAGCATTTGTGTAGCAAGATATTACTGTACATTTGTATAACAGGCATATATATACAAGACATTATATATCAAACATATATATGTTTATATATCAGACACATATAAAAGATATATATATAGAAAAGATATATATCAGACATATGTATCAGATGCATATATTAGATATATATCAGATACATATCAATCATATACTGTATCATACATATATATCAGCCATTCATTAGACATATATCAAATACATTAGACCTATATATATCAGATATATAACTATCAGGCATTTGTATATATATATGATATATATATATACTCTGACATATATGACAGACACATATATATGACTCCCTCCAGGCAAGTGGAAAAGCAAGCAAAGTTTTGTCACACTTCGTAGGATTGCATAAAGTGAAATCTGAGAGGCTTCCATGAAATCTCTGTCCACTCAGTGTGTTTCGTACTCATTGGTGGCCCATATGTCAACCTTTGAAAAATACTAGTTTTTGTATCATACAAGGGGCCTCCCATTGAAAAGGAAAGGTGGCATATGACAAGGACACTCAGTGTTCACGCACAGTGGGACTCACGCTTTCAAATGAGCTTTCCCCCTTCAAGGTAACCACCTCGGACAGTTGTGCAATTAGAGCAATTTTACTACTGCTGAACTAGTTCTAAATATTCTTTTTTCTTTTTTTGCAGCGCTTCTCAAGAGACTATTCTCACACTTGCAAATTCTTTATTCTCTTGGGAGTAATTTTATTTTTATAATAGCCAAACCTACATAAATATTTTTCAGCATTGTGATTTTTCTCCATTTTTCAAAGTTATAATTATATAATAATACAATGATTATGTGGCTTATAAAGTGACAAAAAAATAATTACCACTACAATTTGATTAAAGTACATTATGGAAATTAGACAACAGTATCAGAAATGAATATATAGAAGTACAATGTTTACTTGAATGTATAATTTTTTAAATGCAGTCGCTTCATTTTAGTATCACAATTTAAAAGAAAAATAATTCATCCATGGTGGTATTTCCTGAGGCCCTGAAGATCATGAATAATGCAAAGACACATTATATTTGCAATTCTCTTCATTACAAATCAAATTAAAAAATAATGTAAAAAGTCCCATTTTAAAAAAACTGTTACCATTTTCCATTCTTTTTGGGTCAAGGGCTAAAAAACAGCACATAAGGGCTTTCAAAACACCTCTTGGTGAAAACCTAGGGGCAAAGATTGTTTATTGCAGACTGCTCCTTTTCTACATGAAACTGAAGCTGCTGACTGCTAAGGCATGGTTGCTGGCCGTGTTTCAGGTGTAGTGAAGCATCTGTCCTCAGGCCTCCAAGTCTGCTGTGTTCTCTCTGGCACACCTTCGCCAGCCAGCTGCCTGGATCCTGCAGCAGATGGGTTGTAACTCAGGACCTATGCTCAGCAAATCAAACTACTCAGTACCATGTAATAATTTGATGAAAAGTCTTTGATTCCTTTTGCGAACTATGTTCACCTCTATTAAGTAAGATCACATGCAGAAACTTTTCTTCCTGGAATACTGCTCTGGTCTCCAAGTAGGGGAGCTAGAGAAGGGATGTGTGGTCCCTTCAATGAGGGGTAACCTGTTTAATCCTTAAATCACAACTCTATAAATTCACATACATCATATACATGCACATTTTCTTATCACCTTATCTTTTAGAAGATAACAAAAAAGTTCCTTGGTAGTATCTATTCTTACTACTAATGACTTAAAAGAAAAATCTATTTCATATGAGAAATGCATTGACTAAGAGATTAGTATCTAACTAAATGTCTTAGCTATTGTATCTACCCTATCACCTAAATTGGACATTTCCCCTAATTCATCCTTTGGATAATCTCTGATTATCATCTTAGCTTGAAGTATTGATGTGTTCTATAAAATGTGGAATTTAATATAAAATGCCAGTTTTGCTTATTGTATAGATTTTCAAAATACTGTGGTGGCAAAAGAACTCCATCACCTAAGAAAAATCTGGGTGACAGCAGCACCGTGAAATAGCAAGTGGACGTCAGGTACCACCCACTTCAGGGAGAAGGGCAGATGTCAAATTTCCCTGACTACAGATCCTGCAGGCAAAATGCATCCCTCTTTTGGCACTATGGACTACTTGGGTAAATCAGGGATAAGTGGGTTAAACTGTCAGTACCCATGGGACTAAGAAAACCTTACTGCTTTTCCACAAGGCAGTGTAATATTAAGCATGGTACCCCCAGTTCTATGTGTATTAATACAGGGAAGAAAAGGATACTTTCCTAATCACTACATGCGATTGTTCAATTTCCAGGAGACTAAAGCCATTGTCATGAGAGATTACATTGGGAGTATGGATGGTCCTGCTAAAAGGTTTTAAGTCTTTGTTTGTTTATAGACATAATCCTTTCTCCTCTGCTCATTAGTCATCCTTCCTAAAAGACCCACCCTTTGCAAGGCCATTTAGAGGACTACTACTTTTTAAATTGTTTGCTATTTTAATTCACCAAAATGTGATTTGGCAAATTTCAGTAGAAAATCATTTTCTGAGATCTGTAAGTAAACCTGTTAAAAGGGGAACCTAGCTAAACCCATTAAGATATCCCAGGGCTTAGGACCCTGACTGGTCATTGATCACCAGTGACAGAAAACTGACCTCACACTGACAGAATGTGAACTTCCAAACTCACTGATAGCCCCCTGGTTTGGGGTCGGGATTTATGTTCTCTCTCTCTAAATTGTTTGTTTTAGATGATGAAAGATGGCCAAGGTAATAGAGCAGGGTAGCCCGCAGAAACAGCAGCTGATTTAGGCTATGTTAACTCTGGCTTTTTTTTTGAAGTTCCACATAAATGTCTTGATATACTCTAGAAGTGCTTAGAATTGCCTCGTTGTTTTTACCTTAGGAATAAAATTTATTTTACTAATACAATATATTTCAAGTCATTTAGTGAAAGCAGTTTTTAGCCTCTAACACTGATTTTTTTTTACAAGATACAGATTTCAACTACCTATAGCATTTGACTGTTATATATTCTACTAATTAATTTAAGAATGTGAGTTTAGTTATTTTTCTTGCAAAGGCCTAAGGAGATTAATTTCTGAGAATAATTTTACATTTTGTAGTTTTCTAATTTTTTTTTCTTTTGGCCATAACACAGTATTTCCAAATTAAGTCTTCCAAAATTTTCCACATGAATTGTCATCTCAAAAGAATACATTTTATTACTTCAACAGTTCATGTTTTATATGTAAATTTTTAATGCACCTGACAAATATTTAAGCATGTGTTCATACATCTAATTATAAGATAGGTTATAGTAAATATGAGAAAATAAGATCCATAAAACTACAAAAGGACTAAAATATGTGCACGGATTCACAAAGTTGAGCAGCCGATAACATTGTAGCTTTTTCTTATAATATCTCTGCAAGGTTGAATATTACAGGCCATGGAAGAGAATCCAGGCTAGGTCCTCTGGCTCCTTACGGATGAGGAAACTGAGGCTAAGACACACGCGTCATAAAGGGCGTGCTATGGGGTGGACGGTCTGTCCCCCAGAGGTTCATATGCTGAAGCGTGGTACCTGAGTGGTGATGTGGAGAGGCAGTGGGATCTTCAAGAGGTGCACCTAGTGGAAGCTCATGGGGTGTGGCTCTTGGAAGGGATTGCCACTGTTCTCGCGAAGTAGGCTAGGTATTCTAAAACAGCAAGCTTGATTCCTCAGTCGCTGGCTTCCCATCTTCCTCATGACCTCTTCCTTCATGCTGTTGTGCACTGTGAGGTCCTTGCCAGAGCTGAGCTGATGGTGGCCCTGGGGCCTGAAGTCTCCAAACTGTGGGCCAAATAAACCTTTTGTCTGTATGGAGTACTCAGCCTTGTGCACTGTATTTCATTAGAGTCACAGAAAAAATAACAAATACAGGACATATGCATGATTCAAACAGAGGCCACAGGAAAGTCAAAAAAGAAAACATATAAGCTTACATACTAGATCACATAGATCAGATGGGAAAACAGAGCTATGATTAAAGTGAACATTGAGGATTAAGGCAGGAGGTGGAATTGAGGCTGCATCAAACGCCTTATGTCCAACAACAATCTTTCAGAGGTGAAAGTATCCCTAAAAGAACATTATACTCTCCTAAACATCCTGGACATTCTCTTAATGGGGAGCACACTGTTCCATCAGAGTCTATATGGTGACTTCCAGCTGGGTAGAATACCCAACTTTCTAAACACTACAAATTCTCTCCCAAATTGAAGGACTCATTCATTTCAGTGGTGTACTTTTTCCACATTTATTTTTGTTCCTCATTATTAGTATATGTTTGTCATACATAATAAATAGATTTACCTGGGGGAGTTGGTAAATACACATATTGCATCTCCAACCTGTTACTTTCCCTTCCATGCCTCTCCCTCCTGTCTCCACAATCTTCAAATTCCCTTCCCATCTACACCAAGTCTATATCCCTTTTCCCTATCATCTCTCCTTTAGTTTGTATTTTAAGGCATTTATATGTTGGGTTTCTCATATAAGAGAAATCATGTAATATTTAACATTCACTAATTTATTTCACATAGCAATATGGTCTCAAGTTGTACTTGTTTCCTACAAATGACTCAAACTTATCCTTCTTCATGGCACAGTAGCACTCCATTGTATATATATACCACTTCTTTATTCATTCATTTGCTGTTGGGGATATAGCCTTCTTGAAAGATTTAGTTATTATGAGTTGTGCTGTTATAGACATGGGCGTGCCCATATAACTGTAATATGATGTCTTTAACTCTTTTGGGAAGATACCTAGAAGAGGAATAGCTGGGTCAAATAGAAACTCTATTTTTACTTTCCTGAGAAATCCCCATACTGATTTCCATAGTGGTTGTATTAATTTACATTCCTACCAACAATGTAGAAGGGTTCATTTTTCGGTGCCTCACCAGCATTTGTTATTGATTTCTTGAGGATGGCCATTTTTTCTGGGGTAAGATGGATTCTCAGTATCATTTTAATTGGCATTTCTCAAAAGGCCAGCAATGTTGAACATTTTTTCATGTACCCATTGGCCATTTTCTTTTGAGAAGTGTCTATTCATTTCAGTTGCTCGTGTTTTGATTGGGTCTTTTATTTTGAGGAGGTCTAATGTTTTTAGTTCTTTACATATGCTAGAGGTTGACCTTCTGTCTGAGGAGTACCTGGCAAAATCTTTTCCCATTCTGTAGCTTGTCTCTTGACTCTGTTGGTTGTTTCCTTTATTGTGCAGAAGATTTATTGATTGTTGGTATTATTTCTTGTACAGTTTGGGTTCTGTTCGTAATCCTTGTCTATGTGTATGTCTTCAAGAGTTTTACCTATTGTGTCTTCCAGGCAATTCAGTGTTTCTGTTTCTATATCTAGGTCTTTGATCCATTTATATTTGATTTTAGTACAATGTGAAAGATATGGGTTTAGATTCAATCTTATGCATGTGAATAACCAGATTTCCCAACACTATTTGTTAAAAAGGCTATCTTTCCTCCAGTGTATGTTTTTTACTTCTTTGTCAAAGATCAAATGGATGAATTATTCCTAGGGTTATTTCTGCTTTCTATATTCTGTGCACATGATCCTCATGTCTGTTTTTGTTTTCATCACTGTAGCTTTGTATTATAACTTGAAATCCAGGATTATAATGCCTCCTGGTTTGCTCTTGTTGCCTCAAGATTGCTTTTGTTATTCTGAGTTACTTCTGGTTCCATATGAATTTTAGGATTGTGTTTTCTAGTTTCATGAAGAATGCTGTTGGCATTTTCATTGAGATTGCATTAAATCTATATTTTTGGTAATATGTCCATTTTAATAAGATTTTTTGTCTATTCAGAGAACATCTTTCCATTTTCTGAAGTCTCCTCTTCAGTCTCTTTTTTTTCAGAGTATTATAGTTAACATTATAGAAACCTTTAACTCCATCAGTTAGGTTAAGTCCTAAATACTTAATTTTTTCTTGAAGCTGTTGTAAATGGTATTGTTTTCCTGATTTCTTTCCTGGTGGGTTCATTGTTGATGTATAGGAGCACTAATAATTTTGTATCTTGTTACTTTGCTAAATTTTTTATTAGTTCTAGGAGTCTTTTGACAAGAGTTTTTTTGATTCTTCTATGTAAGGGATCATGTAATTTTCAAATAAGTATATTTTGACTTTTTCCTTTATTATATGTATCCCTTTTATTTCTTCTTCTCATCTGATTGCTATGGCTAAACTTTTGAGTGTAATATTGAACTAAAGTTTAGAGGAAAAGTTTTCAGTTTTCCCTCATTTAATGAGATATTGGTCGTGAATTTTGGATAAACAAGTTTAATCAGTTTGAGCTAAGGTCTTTCTATGTCTATTTTTGTCAGTTTCTATAATGAATGGTTCTTGGATTTTATCAAAGGCTATTTCTCATCTATCAAGATGATCATGTGATTTTTGTCCTTGCTTCCGCTTATGTAATATCTTAGTCAGTATCCTTATCACTGGGACACAATACCTGACACCCACGACTTAAAGATGAAGAGGCTTATTTTGGCTAATAGTTTAGAAGTTTCAGTCCTTGCATAGTTTGTCGCATGGTAGAAAAGCCTGACAGAGAAAAGCTCCTCATGGCACGGTGATTGGGAAGCAGAGAGTGAAGGGAGGAACTCGGAAGGGACACTTCCAGATCATGCTCCCAATGATCTACCTTTTCCAGCCAGACCCCACTTCCTAACAACAAGTTGGCTATAAAGCCCCCATAATCCAATTACCTTCCAAAACCTCCACCTCTAACTGCTTGAAGCTCTTGGGGCACATCTAGATAAAAACTATAATATGTGATGTATTACATTTATTGATTTATGTATATTAAACCATCCTTGCATTTCTGAGATAAATGTTATTTGGTCAGTATATATGATCTTTTTAATGATTCATTGCAATCTGTTTGGATTGTATTTGTGGGATTTTTGCATCTATGTCCATTAAGAGGATTGGCATTTAGAGTTTTCTTTTCTGTTATTTCCTTCTTTGTCTTTGGTAACAGCATAATTCTAGCTTCCAGGAATTATTTTGGCAATTCTCCTTCCATTTTCATTTCATAGAAAAAGTTGAGGAGTTTTGGCATTAGATGAAGAATTTCTACCCTGAACCTCTGGTAGAATTGTGCAATGACTCCATCAGATCCTGGGCTTTTCTTAACTGGTAGGGAGGGGTTTTTATTACTGCCTCTATTTCATTGCCTATTATTGGTACATGTGGATTTAAAAAAAATCTTCTTTGTTCAATTTTGGTGATTCTTTATGTATGCAAATATTTCTCAATTTCTTCTAGGGTCTCCAATTTATTGGAATATAAATTTTTGAAATAGTATATTATAGTCCTCTGGATTTCAATGCTCTCTGTTGTGATTTCACTTCTAATCATGTTTATATGTTATTTTCCCTCTTTTTGGTAAGTTTGGCTAAAGCTTTATCAACTTGTTTATCCTTTCAAAGAACCAAATCTGATTCATTGATCCTTTGTGCTGTTTTTTGGTCTCAATTTTATTAATTTCTGCTCTGATCTTTATAATTGCTTTCCTTTACTAGTTTTAGAATTAGATTATTCTTGTTTTTCTAGAATTTTAGGTGTATCATTAGGTTATTTATTAAATTTCATTCAATTTTTTATTGTGTGCATTCACAGCTATAAACTTCCCTCTTAAAACTTCTTTCATATTGTTTAATTGAAAAATAAAAAATTATGTATTTATTGTGTAAAGCATGATGTTTTGATATGTATATGCATTGTAAAAAGGCTAAGCGAAGCCAAGTAACATATCACATTATCTCTCATTTATTTTATGGTTAGGACACTTAAAAATCTAGTTTAGCAATTTTTAAAAATATAGCTTATCATTATTAATTATAGTCACCATGCTGTACAGCAGATTTCTAACTGAAATAGTTTTCTTAAATGCCACTAAATAAATATGAATAAATTCTAGATAAAAAAAATCTTCCAGAATAGGGTCCCCTAGAATGGGCTGTACAATTCCATCTACTAAGTGACAATAACAAAAAGATCACTGTTGTGATCTCCAACTCCAACCTCTGCCCCAAGCCCTAGATCAGTAGATACCATTGCCTATTTGATATCGCCATCTAGGTGTTACAGAGTCATTTTAAACTTGGTATGTGCTAATCAAATCCTTGATTTTCTCCCACAAAACCTGCTATTACTCTTAATAGTCCTCATCTAAATAAAAGTCAACTCTGTTCATTCCATTACTTAGCCAAAACCCTAGTCTCTGATGACTCCTTTTTTTCTAAAGTCTTTAGCTCATTTTTAAAAATATATTTCAGAAAAAAACTAACTATCACCAGTCTCTTCTAGTTTATCTTCATCCAAACCAAGCCCCTCTCCATTGAGAATTGTGGTAACATTCTCAGTGTTAGCTTTCCAGTCACTGAGACGAATTACTTGGCACCCACAACAGAAAGTAGGGGAGGTTTAATTTGGTTTCAGAGGTTTCAGTCCATGGTTGGTTGGCTTTAAGGCTGGAACATCACGGTGGAAGGGCATGGTGTAACAAAGGTACTTGTTCATGGTGTCTGAAGTAGAACAGGGGAACAGCACCAGAGAGGACCAGGTGAGGGACCATGAAGATGTCACACCTCCATGACCAGCCAGGCACACCTTTCCTATTCTGCTAGACATTTCTTAATCCAGTGCAGTTGACACATCAGGGTTAAGGATCATACAGACCTCCTTTTTGCTGCCTGCCATCCCTAACAGTATATTCCCCAGGCAGCAGTCCAGAAGGATCTTTGAAAAATGATGACGACTGTATAACTTGTTTGCTCCAGGCCCATCAAATGGCTTTCCATATCACATCTGAAGAAATCTGAAGACTTTTCAGTGTCTCCTCAGGCTTGAGTCCTCTGTTCCCACCCATCCAGGCAGCCCCAGGCCCTAGTACCCTTGCTCTTCTAAGAACCTACAGAGCACACTCTCACCTTCAGGCCTTTGCCTGGGCGCCACACTGAGACTGGGGCACACTGCCCTAAATATTAGTAGGATGATTCATCAGCCCATGTCGGCCTCCACTTACATGGCATTTTGTCAAGGAACATTAACCTGAACACCCTATATTAAGCGCTTCCTCTAGCAGGAGTTTCCCTCAGGAGGACCCCTAGCACCATAGTGCTAGTTGGGCCAATACAGGGTCCTGGGGGAGGGGCACCAGGACCAAGGGCTTCGTTGAGCCTCACTCTTCTTGGTGGCCAGGCCACACAGAGAAATAACAACTTCCCAAAACTTGTTGGCTAAGAGCCTTCTTAAAATTTAATCAAAGCAAATGTGGTTACACACACAAACTTGTATATACATATTTAAAATACATACATAAATATATATAATGATATATAATATATATTATTAAACATATAACTGTTCTCCCCAACTGACACTTTATAAGAATGTAAACTTAAAGCATAAACTTTATTTTCTTGTACTCTGAGTCATCCAGCTCTCCTAGAACACTGCCTGGCACTAGGTGGGGAAAAATAGGTACTGATTAATAAACAGATAAATAAATAAACCAGTAAGAGGATTAGTTGATGTGTGGGAGAAAGAATGTTGGAAATAAGTCTAGACATAAAAGTTCAAAATTATTTAAGAGATCTGGCAGCTATTGTAAGGTTTAAAACAAAGCCAAAAAATACAAAGAAGGAAGGCAAAATGGAACTATTAGCTTGGTATGAAGAGTACTAGCTTAAGTGTTTACTGAATGTGAGTGAGAAAGATAGTTTTAAGCTTTGACAATCTTGAATATGTTAATTCAGGGTAATTGTTTCAAAGTATTTAAACCAGTAATGTATGTTATAAAATGTTTGATTTGGTTTAAACATGTTTAATAAAACATAAAGGAAATGGATGTTTTCTTACATGGACAGGAGCTTTATTAAAAGAAGTCATTCCTTAGCCTCAAATGTTTACAATCTGCAGTGAAACCAATGACTAAATTGTCTTCTTGAAAATCAGGTAGCACTTTTGCATCACATAATTTTTTTAATTAAGTTTATTGGTACATTTTAGGTATACAGTACACTTACATTCATCATTGGGATCTTGCATCTTTACATGATGTATCTTGGTGCTTATTTTTTCCCCATTCCCCTGCCCTCCCTTCACCCCCTCCACCCTTACCTGTTTACAAAGACCTTGTTTCCAATTTTTCCTTTTCTCATGTTGTTTTTCCCTTTCTTCCTTTCCCTTCCCACTTCCCTTACTCCTTTAGACCTTTTCTTCCTATTTCAATTATCAAGTATACATTTCAATCCTTATTTACACTTTCAGGTTTTCACACCAGAGAAAATATTCGGTATTTACACATGTGTGTCCTATTTATTTCACTTAAGAGTATGGCCTCAATGTGCATCCATTTAGCTATAAATGGTTCTAGTTTTTTGTTCTTAATAGCTGAGTAGTACTCCATTTTATAAAAAAACTACATCTTCTTTATCCAGTCTCCAGTTGATGGGCAATTGGGCTTTTTCCAAGTTTTGGCTGTTACAAACTGTGGCGCTATAGATGTGGGTGCACATATATCACTGTGATATGGTGCTTTTAATTCTTTTGGGAAGATACCTAGCAGGGGAATAGCTGGGTCAAATGGAACCTCTAATCCTAGTTGTTTGAGGTCTCTCCATATTGATTTCCACAGTGGTTGCACCAGTCTACACTCCTACCAACAATACAGAAGGATTCCTTTCTCCCCACAACTCCACCAGCATTTGTTGTTGGTTGATTTCTTGATAGCAGTCATTCTTTCTGGGGTGAGGTGGAACCTCAGCATTGTTTTCATTTGCATCTCTCAAATGACCAGTGTTGCTGAACATTTTTTCATATGTTTATTTGCTGCTTTTACTTCTTTGTTTTAGAAATGTCTGTTCATTTCAGATGCCCATTTTTGGATAAGGTCTTTATATTTGGGAGGTCTGATTTTTTTGAGTTCTTTATATATTTTAGACAGTCGACCTTTGTCTGAGGAACAGCTGGTAAAGTTTTTTTCCCACATTGTAGGTTGTCTCTTAGCTCTGTTGGTGGTTTCTCTTGCAGTCCAGAAGCTTTTTAATAAGATGAGATTCCAGTTGTTGATTCTTTGTGCTAGTTCCCACGCTACTGAGGTTTTGTTCATAAAGTTTTTTTCTATGCCAATGTCTTCGAGAGTTCTACCTAGTTTGTCTTCCGGCAAGTTTAGTGTTTCTGTCTTAATATTTAGATCTTTAATCCACTTCAATCTTAGTTTAGTGCATGGTGAAAGATAGGGGTCTAGTTTCAATCTTTGGCAGGTTGAAATCCAGTTTTTCCAACACCATTTATTAAAGAGGCTATCTTTCCTCCAGTGGGATGTTTGGCTCCTTTTTCAAAGAAGAGGTAGCTGAGTATGTCTGGAGTTATTTCTGCATCTTCTGATCTATTCCACTGAACCTCGGGTCTGTTTCTTTGCCAGTATCATGCTGTTTTTATCACAGTAGCTTTGTAGTATAGTTTCAAGTTGGGGATTGTGATACCCCAGCCATGTCTCTGTTGCCTAGAATAGCTTTTGCTATTCTAGGTCTCTTCTTGTTGCAAATGAATTTTTGGATTTTTTTTCTCTAGATCTGTGAAATATAGTGTTGGAATTTCAATTGGGATTGCATTGAATCTATATAGCAGGTTTGGCAGGATGGCCATTTTCACTATATTGGATCTTCTTACCCAGGAACAAGGGATGTCTTTTCATTTTCTTATATCCTCTTCGATCCCTTTTTCCAGAGTGCTGTAGTTTTCAATATAGAGGTCTTTTACTTCCTTTGTTAGACTGATTCCTAGATATTTCATTTTGGATGCTATTGTGAAAGGAATTGTTTCCCCTTTTCTCTCTCAGTGAGTCTTTTATTGGTGTACAAGAAGGCTATTGATTTTTGAGTGTTGACCTTGTATCCAGCTACTTTACTGAATCTGTCAATTAAGTCTAGAATTCGTTGGTGGAGTTTTTTAGGTCTTCTATGTAGAATATCATATTGTCAGCCAATAATGACAGTTTAACTTTTTCCTTTCCTATCTTTATTTCTTTTATTTCTTTCTCTTGTCTAATTGCTGTGGCTGATATAGTTCCAGAACTATATTGAACAGGAGTGGTGATAGTGGACATCCTTGTCTTGTTCCTGATTTTAGCATGAAAGTTTTCAGTTTTTGACCATTTAGTATGATATTGGTTGTTGGTTTTTTCATAGATAGCCTTAATCAGGTTGAGATAAAGACCTTCTATTCCAATTTTCTGTAGGGTTTTTATCATGAATGAGTATTGAATTTTGTCAAATGCTTTTTCTGCATCTATTGAGATGATCATATGGTTTTTGTCCTTGGCTCTGTTAATATAGTGTATTACTGTTATTGATTTACATATGTTGAACCATCCTTGGATCCCTGGGATAAATCTGACTTGGTCAGGATGTATGATCTTCTTGATGATCCTCTGTATTCTGTTTGCCAGTATATTATTGAGGATTTTTGCATCTGTTCATCAGGGAGATTAGCCTGTAGTTTTCATTTTTGGTTGGGTCTTTCTCTGCTTCTGGAATCAAAGTAACACTTGCTTCCAAGAATGGATTTGGAAGTATTGCTTCCCTTTCAATTTCACTGAAGAGTTTAAAGAGTAATGGCAATAGTTCTTCTCTAAATGTCTTGTAGAATTCAGCAGTGAAGCCATCAGGACCTGGGATTTTCTTTGTTGATAAATGTTTAATTATGTTTTCAGTTTCACTCATTGTAATTGGGGTGGTTAGAATTTTTGTATCCTCTTCGTTTAACTTTGGTAATTCATATGTATCTAGGAATCTGTCCATTTCTTCTGTGTTTCCATTTTATTAGAGCACAGGTTTTCAAAGTAGGTATTGATGGTGCTCTGAATTTCTGCTGAATCTGCTGTGGCTTCACCTTTTTCATTCCTAATTGCATGGATTTGAGCCTTTTCTTTACTTTTTTTGACCAGGTTGGCTAAAGGTTTATTGATTTTATTTATTCTTTCGAAAAACCAAATCTTGGATTCATTGATTTTTTGGTATCATTCTCTTAGTCTCCATTGCATTGATTTCTGCTCTGATTTTTATAATTTCCTCCCTCATATGAGCTTTGGGTTTGTCATGCTCTTCCTTTCCTAGAAGCTTAAATAAGGTTCAACATTAGGTTGTTTATTTGAGCTCGCTCTGTTTTCCTAGTATGGGCATTCACTGCTATGAATTTCTCTAGTACAACTGCTTTCATTGTGTCCCATATATTCCTGTATGTTGTATTGGCATTATCATTTAATAATAGAAACTGTCTAAATTGTTCTTTAATTTCTCCTGTGAACTATTATTTTAAAAGAAATATAAATTTTATACTACAGAAATAGCTAAAGTAAAACCCTGAGATTTCACATGATTTGTCAAATTTCCATAGGAAATGAAGGTCAAGCTAGAGGTGGAATTCAAATCTCCTGGTTGAGTCTAGGTCGACTACGGCATAGTGCTTTCTCTTTTATGGGATAAATGCCATCACTCACTGTTTGTACCACATGTTCAACAACAGCTCTAGAAGTCCAGCCACTTACTTCATCTGTATGCTCCACCTGTGTTGTTTGGGGAGGTAAAGGACCATGATCTAGGACAATTGGGAGAGCTGCACCCATAGCTCCTCTTCCTGTCCCTGCTGTCTACCATCCCAATACTAGTAGTCAGAAAAGTGCCAAAGGAAGCTGTTTCTCCTCTCATGACTTCTTTCTTGGCTTTAGTCATTCATTAAAAAAAATCTAACATCTTTATTGTATGTTTTACTTTCATGCTATATAGTGAAAACTCTGCTTGCATATGGCAATGCAGATGTCTGGAGTTAGGGACACCTACCAGTGGTGTCATCTTTCAAGCTGAAATAAAGCAGTTTATATTCTTGCTTGGGCTTTCAAGAGCTATCCTACATTTAACTGAGAGTAACACTCCCAGGCATGCACACACACAGACTCTGCACAGACTACTTAGCACTCAGTAGCATTTGGTGAACAGGAAAGTCAAATGAACCCTCGTTAGACTTAATCATAGGAAGATCATGCTTGGCTGCATAGGTCTTTCTGATCTAGTCTTGATTCCTCAGAAACCACATCTTGGCCAACCGTGAATACTCTGGACCGTGTATTGGGAAGAAGTGCTTCTGTGAGCTATAATTAAGAGGCCATTTGTACCATCATGCATGCAATTATATGCTGTCTATTACTAGCTCTCAAAGGTGCCTGTGTGGAGGCTGCCCCTAAATTAGTTGCACATGTGAATGGTTTCACTACAATATTGCCTGCAGCTGTTGAGGACAGCAAAGTTTATCATTCCATTAACCCCACAATTAACCCTCATTACACAGGCTGCTCACTGTGGGCGCATCCCTAGAATATGTTCAGTGTGTTCCTGGCCAATTCCATCACACTGTTGTGGCTGGACAGGATATGCTTACCATACCCGCTCTTGGGACAGGGACAGTTCCATTGCCTGATTCAATTCAGTAGTGTCTTCAGCAAGAGCAGATGAGCAATAGCTGAGCCTCAGATGCAACTGATGTCATTTGCGGCTTGGGTGTTTGCTATCACACTGTACTGTTTCTCTTAGATGGAGACATTATATCTATAGAGTGCCAGGTCTGCCCCTGCCCTACGCAACAATGGTGGCCTTAGGTAGAAAGAATGTAAAATGTCCTGACAAGTTAGTTGAGTGATGTAACTCTGTGTGTGTGTGTGTGTGTGTGTGTGTGTGGTGTTGGGATTGAACCTTAGGCCATTGCCCTTAGCTGTATCTCCAGACCATTTATTTTATTTTATTTATTTATTTATTTATTTATTTATTTATTTATTTATTTGTATTAAATTCTTTTATTGGTACATTGTAGGTATACAACACAATTACATTTCTCATTGGGAACTGTACCTTTATATAATGCATCTTGGTTCTTACTTTTTCCCTATTTATTTTGAGACAGGGTCTTATTAAGTCTCTAACTTGGCCAGGCTGGGCTTGGATTTGCAATCCTCCTGCCTCAGCCTTCCACAGTGTTCAGATTACAGGTTTGTGCCACTACATTCTGCTCAATGTAACTGGTTTTATACTGACCTTTTACCATTTCAGATTCTGTTATTATGTTCCTATTTTTGGCCTTAAAAATCATACTGTGGGTCCTTTTATGGGGAATATTTTCCTTATTTGGAGGATTATACTGAGAGTGGTGTCAACATTATAATAGCTAAGTAGAGGGTTTCTCTATTGATCTTTTGTTATTGTTGGATTGTTTGAGAAGAAACAGATTGCTGTCAAATTGACCCAATCCAAGCTATTACAACAACCACGTTTTTTAATTTGATCACCTCATTAAGTGGATCCCACAGTCTGGCATTTGACGACCATTTTATTTTTCCTTCTTGAGAGGGATTTTTTTCCCCTTAGCGTCACGTTCCTGCTGGTTTGGATTTGGATCTCTCGCCTGTGGAAGGCACAGTGCATTTCTAACCCCACTACGTTCATCCCTATCACTGGAGAAGCCAACCAGGCTGACAGCGTGTGACATGGATGCCTTGCTGGCTGAGAGAGGATCCCAGCGAGCCTGAAAGCAGATCCAAGCCAGAGGGAGGCACCAAACTCGGTGTAGTGAGTCAGCGTTGGGATTACCCATGTCCTTTCCCTCCCACCCACCTCGCTGGAGTGGATTCATGAGTCAGTGTGCAGAAAGCCTCTTTTATTTATCTTAGACTTACTGGCTTCCGTCAATGGAAAACAGCCGTTTCCACACTGCTGGCTTTGACAGCAGTGTCCATGATTACTGCAGAGTGGTGATTTGAGTTATATGAGCAAAGTTCACATCTCCCAAGTCATTTTCAATTATAGGGACTAAATTGCCAAGTCCATATATGCCGTGGAGACATAATGAAAAGCATAGTGCGTGGCGGGCCAGAAACTCCTGGCTCTGGTATTCGCAAAACTGTAGCTTCCAACCAGCTGCCTCCACTCTTCTGGATCTCAACTCTCTCTCTGTCCATGAAGAAATGAACTGGATCCACAGATTGAAAAACAAGACATGATGTATATGGCAGTACCCAACAGAGAACTCACAGAAATGGCCTATTTTATAAAGGGTTCGAAGTTTAAACAAGTACATACATGATGAGAGATGATCCAGCAGGAAGCAACCCACCCAATGCTTGGCATTCTGTTAATGGTAAGGATGAAGGGAAGCCAGTGAAACTTGGTGCTGGGGTTTAATTGTAAAAATACCAGTGGGTCCTGATAGGGAACTCCTAAGAGTCAATTATGATATTGAAAAAGGAAGAGAGAGAAAAAAGAAAGAAACCCAAGCTTAGGAAGTAAAGAGTAATGAAGATCAGAGCTATGTACAATGTGGTCAGGTTCCTCTTGGGAAGCACATGTGACTCAAATAAAAGATGCTGCCATGAAGTGAAGAAGTGATATTCTGAATAAAAGGGCTAAATTTAGCCGACTGGCTCCACAGCTTCTAGGGGTGTGGCAGGTCTGCCATGCCCTACACTGGCTTATTCTCAGTCCGTGTCAATAAATCCAGGGGTTGTAATGCTGTCCACTCCTCCACAACCTTCAGGCCCAACATACTGCCCCAAAGTATCTTAACGAACACAAATACATGACTGCCGTGTGCAAAGGTGTCACCTGGAGAGGAGAACAAGGAGACTCCGGGCCCGAGTGTGGGAGTGGGCCCTGGGAGGCCCTGCACCCGGAAGCTCCTGGGTGACCCTGATGCTGTCCTCAGACCCCACTCTGCAGTGCACTGGGAGAGGGAGAAAGGGGAACAGAAGGTGTTCAATGGCCAGGGAGAGGCTGAGGTCAGGTAACAACCAAGGTAATGAGCGCAGAAGAGGAAAAACAAGCACACTAGAAAATACTCTGGAGGTCGGGATTGGTGACAGACCCAAAGGCAGGGGACACAGTGAAGGACAGTCCTCAGCACGGGATGTGAGTGTGTGTGGTTACTGGAATGGGACTGTTGGGATGGAGCCCAGGCCTGCTGGCTCTGCAGTGGGCTTCTCCAGGGCTCTCGGGGCTCTGCCTGTTCTGGCACAGTGTTATACAACCATGGAAGAAATTACAGGGCAGTGGTTACCAGTAAGGCTGTGAGTCCTGCAGACATCACCAAGTCAATGCCCCTCCCACCAGCCTTGGGAATATAATTTTTATTTCTTGCTGATACAATTTGAATAACATAATTCCTACAGATAAGGTAGTTGTGAGAACAAAAAAAACAGTGTGGAAGGTCACTTTGCTTGCTGGTTGGCACATTATAAATGCTGACATTATTATCACATAACAATGATTTTACTTTTGTGAAGAGCATAAGGTTTTAATGTAAAATTACATTTTTGTGAGAAAGAGACAGACAGACAGACAGACAGAAGGACTGGGGATTGAACCCAGGGCCTTCACACTGAGCCACATCTTCAGTCCTGTTTTGAAAATTATTTTTAAATGCTGAAACAGGGTCTCCCTAAGTACCTGTTTCCCAGACTGGCTTGAACTTGTGATTCTACTGCCTCTGCCTCCCAAATTGCTAGGACTACAGGCATGTGCCACTATGTCCAGCTAAATTATGTATTTTTAGAAAACTTAAAGTTCGACCAAAATATATAATACACAAAGAAATGACTATAAAAATATTTTTAATTTCAAGAATTGATTCACTTGGTTTCCTTTTTTATAAAAATCTTAATGTCTCTGTTAAAGAAAAGATTTGAAATTATTTACCTTTTTCCTCATTAGTTCATTACCACTTTTTAAAATAAAAAAGGAACAATGATTCTATTTCCTGGATATCGATTTTCTCCCTTGTGTGCGAGCAAGGCATTCTCCTCTCCATCAAGCCCTGGAGCACTTCCTTCAGGTTCTCTCTTTCTTTTCTTCTTCCTCGAGAAGCTTGTAATTAACTCCTGCAGGGTAAATATATTTCTGTTCCCAGACAGAGCACAACTTTTGGCTCTTAGGAAGTTCTCAACAAATGAACAAATGCTTCTGACAGGAGAGAATTAATACATGAGCTCACATGCCCGAAGCCCATATCCTGCTCATCTAGGAAAAAGGCTTTTTCAAGATCTCTAGGTTAGTTCTACAGAAGGTAAGGACACAGCACCGCCAATGGATTGGACAACGCTTTTATGATCAAAAGACTGAATTTTACAAATTTCTGTATTGCAAGATTGCCATAGCTACACACCTAAACATCTCCTCTGATATTCTAAGCTTATAACCCAACAGAACATCCCAACCCACCTGCTAAATAGAACTTTGCTTTTAAGAGATGTTAATATGGTATTTCTGTTGGTGTATTTGGGAGTTATTTTTATTATCAAAAGCCAAATCTACATTCAGTTGTAGCTAAGATCCTAATGACTCCATCTTCAAACATGCTCTATGAGTCTGTAAATCATTTCTTGACTCTAGAAGTCTGAATGTAGTAGTTACTTTTAATATGATATGTGTATTGGACTCATCAAAACTAGTAAATACAGCTTACTGTTTAAAATTACTATGCAGCTCTTGACAGTAGCTGCATTTTTTTCTGTTTGAGTCTATGTTGTTTATGCATTGTGACAATAGGGGTTTAAATGTCCCCAGGAAGAGATACACTGTTTGAGAAAATATCTGCAATCCAAAACAGCCATCCACTGCCTGGTCACTTCCTGCAGAATGTTCAGAGATAGGGCGAGCAAGTGAATTGTCAGTCATGTTAAGTAGTTTGAAACTCATTTCTTATCAAATCTTGCTTTTCTGGCATTTCATTTTTCAATCACATTGTAGGCTGTCAAGCACTTTTAGGTTCCAGCATGATGTATTCAGCCAACAGACACGCCTATGAATCTTGTGGTGAGTTAACTGAGTACAAATATGCATGCCTTTCGGAATATTTTCCTAACACATAAGCATCTTATATTTTTAGAGTATTTAACCAAAGGAAACACATGGCCAATGAGAGGAAATAGATATCAATTTGTGTTTTCACCGACTTCCCCCACAAAAGCTTTTGGATTACAGAGTCTGAGGACATACTTTTTAACATCTTGGAGGGAATTCCAGCTAACTATAGTTAAAAACAGTGGTTAGGACCCACCCTATTTTTTATTTGGGGCCAGAATTCAATAAAATTAATTTGTAGTGACTTACTTGCAGACAAGATGTATTTGGCTTTTACTCTTCCATGTCTCCAGAAAAAGGAAAGAATTTGGATCTCACTGTTTCATATTTTTAAGGCTTAATGAAGGCTGATTATCACAGAGACACATTCTGACAAAAGCTACAGCTCATTTAGTTTTAAAGACTTTGTGCTTTGTTAGAGTAATATGTTATATAAGACTGCCCGAGTTCATGGCATTAGAGGGCTCTGTTAACAGAAGCTGGAATATGGTAAAATACTTTTTTTTTAAGATGGAAAAAATGTTCTGGGCCTCTCTTTTCATTTCAGGCTCCTCAGTGTCCCTCCTGCAATGGCTGGAAAGACACCAGGACCAGAATAAGGAGGCCCAGGCTCTGTGGGAGCTGGCTGGTGAGGCAAAATACTTGCAGGAGGACAGCTTGTACTCTATGAGGACTAGGGTTCCCTCCAATTGTGGTTTGGATTTTGGAAAAGACAATGGAGTGCTCTGGAGGGTATTAGTCAGTTTCCCATCACTATAATGAAATACTTGAGGAAATTAATTTATGGACAGTAAAGGTATACTTTGGTTCACAGCCTGAAGGTTCCAGTCTGAGTTCAAGCACTCCTTTTTGCTTTGGGGATCTTTCAAGAGCAGCACATCGGGATGGAAGCCAGGGGCAGAGCAAAATCACTCACCTCACCTGCTTCGGAACAGAAAAAGCAGCTGGCTTGGGTCCCATAGTCCCTCCTGCAAAAATGGCCCCAATGCTCCAAGGACCTCCTTGAGGTCCTGTTTCCTAAAGATCTGTAATTCCTCCCAAGAGCACCAAGCTGGAACAAAGCCTTTAACACATGGACCTTTGGGTACACTCAGCCAAGCCAGAGCACTGATTTTTCCAAGTCGTTTACCTTCTACAGAGGCAGCTTCAATGTCAGCACTCTCATCCAGGGACCTTCCCAGTTCACCGCAGGAAAGTGGCACAGGAGAGAACTGAGCTGGATCTGTTAGGAAGAAATCCAACTAAGATATATACTGTAGTGCATGGGTGGATGTGTTTTTAAATCTATGCATGACCATTGCAAGCTAAAATAGACATTTTCTACTGTGCAATATGTTAATACTTACTGTATGAATTGTCTCAATTCTTACTCATACATGAGTGGGAAAGAATGAAGAGAGAAAGAAATGCATTGCAGGTAAAATTTGGTTTGGTGGCAACCCTGCCCTCCTGTTCCCTATTTTCTTTTTTTTTCCTTCTTTTTTTGGTATATCCTTTTATTGGTACATTTTAGTTGTACAATATAATGACATTCATCCTTGGAGATATGCACCTTTACATACTCTCCTGGTTCTTATTTTTTCTCCCTTCCCCTGCCCTTCCTTCAACCCCTCCATCCCTCCCTATTTACATAGACTTTGTTTCCTTTTTTCATTTTCTCATATTAATTCCATTCCCTTCCCTATTTTCAAAACAGCCACAGAAATGATTCTGTTAAAACCAGAGGCAGACGATGTCACTGCTCTGCTTCAAACACACTAATGTTGTCCTCTAACATCCTGGGGAAAAGCTCCAACTCTTTGGCCAGCTGTAGGGTTCTCCGTGGTGTGGGATTCTTCACTGCCTTTCTGGCTTTTTGTGCAATGTTCTCCCTTTCCTGTCTTGTGAGGATGAGAGGAGGCAGCCAGCTCTGGAATCCCGGCTTCCCCCTCTTCTTCTGGAGTTTACAAAGATGTCACCGGATCGATTGCCTTTCTACAGCCACCGTATCAAAATCTCATGTATCGTCTTCTGCCACTTGCTCTTACTGTCTCTTCTTTTATTCCTCCTCAGCTCTTGTTCCCTATTCATGGTGCTCAGGAGTCCTACCTGTCAGGGCACTGAGGCATTCATGCAGGCAGTTTTCCCTGTTTCCTTCACTATGATATCACAGATCAGCCCAGGGATTCTCAATCAATATTTCCCAAATTAATGATTTCACAAGTAAATAAGGAAATACCTAGTGGAATTTACCAATGAAATTATATGGGTCTGGAAATATCTTTGTTGGAATGTTCACCTACAAAGGCAATTTCTTTAATAGATACGGGCCTATTAGTGTTATCTACTTGTTCTTCAGGTTTAGTAGCTTCTGACAGTTAAATATTTGATATATTCTAGATATCTTTGCTTTTTATTTGAAGCTTAATTCCACTGTTATCAGATAGCATTCATTGTATAATTTACCCAGAAGTTATTTTTAGAGCAACTAAAATTTAGACAAAATAAATTGCATTTTTTCTGCATTTATTCATTATGTTTTGTTTATATAAGTTCCTGTCTGATAAAAGTTTTTCTTCTACATAACTTTTTATTAGGTCCGCAGGCAATGAAATCTGTATTTATTTTTTATAATAGGATTTTCATTTTATATAATTGTAGATTTACCTGAAGTTGTAAGACATAACTCAGGATCACACTCATCATTTACTCGTCCTTCCCATGGTGACATCTTGCACAAATATAGTGCAACAAAACCAGGATCCTGATATTGATGCACTACTGCCTTCTCAAAAATCCATCATGGTGCCCTTCATTCAATGGTTCCTGCTTTTATTCTGTGCCCCTCACTTCTGTCACCCCTGGCAACCACTAAGCTATGTTTACCTCTAATATTTTGTCATGTCAAGAGTGTAATATAAATGGAATCATTCAGTATGTGACCTTTTTGGATTGACATTTTACAGTTAGCACAAAATTCACTAGAGATTCATCTGGGTTGTGAAATGTACAATAGTTCTTGCCTTCTCATTGCTGAGTAGTGCTTTGTGATGTGGTTCTACTACAGTTGACTTAACCCTTTACCTATTGAAGAATATTTCATTGTTTCTATGCATGGTTTATTATAAATAAAATTTCTATCAATGTTTGTGTACTAGTTTTTATGTGAATATAAATATTTATTTCCCTGCCATTAAATGTCCATAAAGGCAATGGGGAATCACATGGCAGATACTTGTTTTTATTGACATACAAAATCATTTTCTGCATTGGGTAGACCATTTTAAAAACTATTATTACTTTTTTAAAATTTTGAGATAGTCTCACTAGGTCACTAAGTTGCCCAGGCTGGACTGGAACTTGTGATCCTCCTGCCTCCACCTCCCATAATGCTGGGATTACAGGAGTGCACCACCACACCTGGTAGGATCATTTTATAGTCCCACCGGAAATGCCTGTGTGATCTAGTCTCTAGCTTCTCAGCAGCAGTTAGTGTTTTATGGCTTTTTCCTTTAGCCATTCAGATAGGTACCTAGTGATAGCACATTGTCTGGAGGGATAATGACATTGAGCATCTTTTCATTGTTTCATGTTCACTGGGCTTGTCTCTTTCCAGGTCCTTGAAGTAAGAGCTTAGATTGTTGATTTGAGACTTTTTTCTTTCCAATATATGTGTTTCTTCATATTAATTTTGCCCTCTCCACTGCTTTAGCTGTGCTCTACCAGTTTTGCTATGTCATATTTTCATTTTCATTTATTTCAGTAGATTTTAAATTTTTTCCTTTCAAACTTCTTCTAACAATGGATTCCTAAGAGGCATGTTGTCTAATATCCAAGCACAGTATTGGACATTTTCTTGTTATCCTGTTATTGATTTCCAGTTTGATGCAATTGTGGTCAAATTTAGAGTCTTTTAAATTTGTTGAGGTTAGTTTTATGGCCCAGAATGTTGTCTATTCTGGTAAATGTTTGTTGGCATTTCTAAAGAACGTATATTCTGCTGATTTTGTGGAATGAGTTGTACAAATGTTTACAAGGTCCTCTTAGCTGATGGTGTTACATTCTTCTACACACTTGATGTTTTCCTGTTTACTTCTTCTTTCAATTGTTGTGAGAAGAGTAATGAAGTATCTAAGTATAATTGTGGATTTGTTTACTTCTGCTGTCAATTCTAGGTAAAGAGAGTGACATTTTGGGAAAGGCATAAAGTCAATGTCTTGACACTTTTATTGGTATTTTGTTTTATTTTACTGCAATTGGATGTCCAGTTTTTCCAGCACAATTTGTTTTAAAGACTAACCTTTCTTCACTTTTTTGCTTTTGCTACATTGTCATAGATCTGCTGACTATATTTTGTGGATCTACTTCTGGGCTTTCTAGTCAATTGCCTTGGCCTGTCAATATTTCTTGGCCAATACAACAATTTTTTTATAAACAGCTTTATTGAAATATAACATATATCATAAAATTTATCAACTTGAGTATCTAATTCATGGATTTTTAGTATAAACACATTGATTACTGTGTTTGAATTTTCATAGCATCAGTCCTCCAATTCTGTCCTTCAATATTTTGTTGGCCATTCTGGACATTTTGATTTTCCACATAAATTTTAGAATCAGTTTTCTGATACACACACAATAACTTTCTGAAACTTTGATAAGAATTGCATTGAATCCAAGTTGGAAAGAACTTACATCTTTGACAATATTATGTTTTCCTGCTCATTTACATGGCATATGCCCTCACTTATTTAGATTTTCTTTTGTCAAAGTTTTGTAGTTTTCCTCATATATTTACGGTATATATTTTGTTAGATTTAAACTTAACTATTTGGTTCTAATGTAAATGTTATTATGTTATAAATTTTAAGTTTCATATGTTACTCACTGTAAGTAAGAATTTACTTTAATATTTTCACAATCTATCTTGAAAATTTGCCCATTTAATAGTTCCAGAAGTATTTTTGTTGATTCTTTACTATTTTATAGATAGTCATGTCAACTGCCAACAAGATATTTTTATTCTTTTCTTCCTGATATGTATATGCTGTTTCATTTTTCTTGTCTTAGTAAGTAGGACATCCAGGATGATATTTAATAGGAGTGATAAGAGGGAGTATCTTGTCTTATTCTAGATCTTAACTGGAAAGCATCTAGTGTCTAACTACTTAGAATGATGTGAGCTCTTGGTTTTTGGTAGATGTTCCTTATCAATTTGAGGATATTCCCCTGTTCTTAGTTTGTTGAGGATTTTTAATGCAAATGAGAAGTTTTGTCAAATACTCCTTTGGCATCCTATTGGTATTGTCATACAATTTCTTTCTTTACCTGTTGATGTGATGGTATACATTTATTGGTTTGTGAATATTGAACCAGCTTTGCTTACCTAGAATTCATCCCATTTGGTCACGGTATATAATTATCTTTATTTATCTTTGTATCAAATTTTTTATTATTTTAATAGAGATTGTTGCATTTATTAATCAGTAGTTTTCTTTTCTTGAATGTCTTTAATGATTTCTGGCATTAGGATAATACTAGCCTTATAGAATAAATTAAGTGTTCCACCTGCTTCTACTTTCTGGAAGAGATTATAATTAATTCATACAAATTCTTCCGTAAATGGTAGAATTCAACAATAATCCCACCTGGGCCTGATGCTTTCTGTTTTATAAGATGATTAATGGTTGATTAAAAATTTAAAGACATAGATTTATTCAAATCATCTATTTATCTTGTGTATTTTTGCAGAGTATTTTGTTGAAAAGTTAGTATCCTTATTCCAGGTTGTAAAATTTGGGGTACAATATTGTTTATAATATTCCTTTATTATGCTTTGATTCCTTGTGGTCAACAGAGACAGCCTCAGATTTACTGTTACTGATGTCTTCTCTCTCTCTGTGTCTCTTTCTTTGTTCATTAGCCTGGATAAAAGCTTATTGATTTCATCAATCTTTTCAGAGAACCAGCTTTTAATTTAATTTACTTTCTTTACTGATTTCCAATCTTCAGTGTCATTGGTTTCTGCTCTAATTTTTATGATTTATTTTCTTCTGCTGACTTGATTTAATTTGCCTTTCTTTTCCTAATTTCATAAAGCAGAAGTATACATCATTTAGATCTTTTTATTAATTTATGCATTTAATAGAAATTTCTACACATCGCTTTTGCTGTATCACACTCATTTTGATAAATTGTATTTTCATTTTAATTTTTAAATAACTGATTGATAACTTCTCCTGAGATTTCTTCTTTGACTCATGTGTTGTTTAAAAATGAATTGTTCACAACACTGCCATCCCTATAACAAAACCGCTTTCTACATCCTGCCAGATCTGACTTCTAAGAGTTTGGTTTTGTTAAACAAATTTCTATCTATGTTCATACTTTTTTCTTCTATTATCTTTACCCTGTTTTAGGATTAGCACAATGTTGATTTCCTAAAATGAGGGGAGAAGTGTTCCTTCTTTT
>NW_004624805.1:9096401-9123856 GCF_000247695.1 Heterocephalus glaber
AAGTATTGACTCCATAAATTATTAAATTAATAAATTAATAAATAACCCTATTTCTCACTTCTCTCTGTGTAGTTTTCTTTGATGTTGGATATCCCTTTCCCATTTCCTGATACTTTACTGAAAAAAAAGAATCTACATCTTATAATTTTCCTTTTTAATTTATAATGATGAGATTTTTTTCCCAATAAATGCAGTTAGCGTCATTGTTGATTTTTGAAATCAAATGAGCTATTTTGAACTTTTTGTAGAAAAAAATTTGTATTTTATTAAAGTAGCAGTTTACTGAAATCAATCTAATCTCACGTAACTAAAAACATCAATGTTCAAACTGTGCAATTATTCATTTACTCAACATCTTCTGGATGGGGTCTGCATTTCCTTCTAAGATCTAAGACTGTGAACAATATGAAGAGTCATGGACCCTTCTCTTTAGAAAGCATAGTTTATTAGAGGTTATAAAGACAGGAAAATACAAGTAGCTGGAATCCAAACTTATATATTCAACTACATATTGTTTTTCTACCTGCAGTTACTACAGTTACTCACCCCAGCCAACCACTTACTTGAGTGCTGTGCTCCTTTCATCTCTCCCTTTTCCAACCCAGCTGAACAATCACGAAGTCCTACTGATAATGTCTAACGAATGCATCATCTGTCCCCTTCTCTCTATTGTGAGTTTCCAACTGGTCTTCCTAGCACCCCTTATCCTACCACAGTGCAGGTACCAAACACTCACCATTTAAAGTAGAATATGGCTTCAAGAGAGTCCACGGCTCCTATGACTTATAACATAAAGTCCTGTGTATGAAAGAAAAGGCTCTCCATGATCTATAATCAGCCCTACCTCCAGCCTCTTTGTTAGTCACTTCTGACATGAAATTTTGGTGACAGCAAAATGAAAGATGTTTCCTGAGCTCTTCATTCTCTCTTGCTTTCCTGTGTGACTTAGAGGCTGCATCTTCTTTTCCATTCCTATTGGGTTAGGGAGTGTAGCTCAGTTAGCACTTTATCTAGGCATCCTTTCCTGATCAGCTATGTGTTCCTGCTGACTTGGGGGGTTTGAACATCCATCTCCTCCCTGGCACCTCCAACTTGTGGCATTAGTGTGGTAAGGTTTCCATAACAGACTAATAGACACTTGGTGGTTTAAATCAATACAGATTTTTTTTTTCATAGTTGTGGAGGCCAGAAATTCAAAGTCAAGGTACTGGAAGAGCCACATTCCCTGGCAGCTCTGGGTAATATCTGTTCCTTACATCTTCTACTTCCAGTGGCTTCCAGTATTCTCTGAATCCCTTGGACTGTGGCTGTGTCACTAATCTTTGTCATCTTCACATGGCCTTATCTTGTCTATGTGTCTCTATTAACCTTCTTCTACCTTTCTCTCTACAAAAGCACATGTGATTGTTTTAGAACTCACCTAATAATTCAGATGCACTTTTCCCTCAGGATCCTTGACTTCACATCTTGTCATATAATGTAAAATTCACAGGTTCCAAGGACTGAGGAACCATTTCTCCCCTATCTGACTGTATCTCATTTTCTTTGTGTTCTCATCACCAAGTATAGTCAAATTTGAACAACTGTTTGTGGAAGAAAGAAATGTATGTGTGTCTCTTAGAAGTCTAGTTAGGGTGGGGTAGAAAGGAGCAGAACTTTTTGGGTAGTGTGACAGCTAAGCTTGATCCAGCAGGCAAAGTAGGGAAAGTAGAGGTGGGACATCCTAGTAGAGACAGCAAGGGGTCCATGGTAAAACTGAATGGAAACAGTGTGGCTGAAATATTCTGAAAGTCTCGTTAAGCTGAAGACAATCATGACTGTCTTTCTTATAGACTCAGCCTCCCAACAACAGAAAGAAGAAGGACAACTTGGAGGAGTGGAAGGTGGAGCCAGCGGGCTGTTATTTCAGCACAGGATGATGAGCACAGAAACCATGCCAGTGGGAATGAGATATGGATGAGATTGAATGTGTAGGATACGATCGGTGCTTCATATTGGGTAGCTTTCCCCAAAAGAGGGAATTGGAGACAAAGAGGCTTGCCAAGAACCATAGAACCAGCACTTAAGGGGCTTCTCTGTTCAGGTGTGCTCCAAATCTTATGTCTGAAACTGTCTTTGTCATTACTTACTATCATCTGAGCAATGATCAATAATAATAGCAATGATACAAACAGAATAATGGCCTTGGAAGGTGTGGAGTAAGTTCAAATGAATAATCAATAAAGAGCATGCTGGCCTCAGAAATAATGACCCTTCATCAGTATCATTCCCCAATCTCTGAGATCTATTACTTTTACCTTATGTGGAAAAAAGAGTCTGGTAGATGTGCAGATGTAATTAAATTAAGCAACTAGAAATGGAGAGAATTTTCTGGATTACTCTAGGGGGTCCAAAATGCTGTCTACTGTACTCATAGGAGAGAGGAGGAGCAGGCAATGTGGTCGTGAGGTGGAGATGGAGTAATATGGCCACAAATGGATTAATGCCAGCAGCCTCCGATATCAGAAAATGCAATGACTGATCCCCCCAGCCGCTGCAGGGAGCGCACTTTGATATCTGCTCAGAGATACTGATTTTGAACTTCTAGCTCTGGATCTGTAAGGAAATCAATGTCTTTTATTTTAAGTGATCTAATTTGTAGTAATTGAGTAAAGCAGTCACCAAAAATATATGATTTTCTCATTATAAAAAAGAAAATACCAATATTGAGTGACTTGTTCAAGGTCACATGTCTAAGTCAATGGAATCACCCTTCGGCCAGAAACAAAGGCACTGTGCTGGTGATGGCTGTGCTGTCTGTGACATCAAGGGATCATTGGAATGGAGAGCTAGTTGCATTACACGGCTGTGGGTTTGGAGAAAGTTGACAGGTTAGGAGTGTTGTCTAGATATAGATAAATGTTAGAGCCATGGATAGAATCATTGTGGGTGTTTTGAAGAAAAAGACCAAAGAAACAGCAGCAAGGGCTGGGTGTGCAGATCTGTGGTAGAGGTAGAGCATTGCTTATCATACACAGGGCCCGGGGTTCCATCCCTACCATCGGAAAGAAAGAAAGGAAGGCATGGAGGAAGGGAGGAAGGGAGGTGGAGTTTACACTACACAAATTCATTTAGCTACATATTAGTGATTTTTCAGTTTTCTATCTATATGACATACTATAATACATATTTACCCTAAAAAAAGTTACAAGAAACTTAAGGAAGATGAGGCTGAAAACAGTCTATCCAATTATGAACAGGAAGGTACCAGTAAACCTGTCCAGACACAGCTTAGCGTTCTGAGAGTGTTAAAACCTGAAATACCTTGAACTTGAAAGAGAAATAAGGGGAAATCACAAAAAGTTCTCCTTGCACAGCTACAGCAGCTCAGAGCACAATAAAGAAGATGGTTTGGATTCCTGGAGAAAAGATGCTTTGTGAATGTGGAGTCATAGATTTCACTTGTGTTTATTTTTTCCAATAAATTAATACCTTTCCCTTCATGTGATAGCTCATCTTTTTTTTTTTTTAATGAACTGAGTTTTTCTCTTCCTTTTTTGTAATCACCCACCTTGTGTGCAGTTCAGGAGTCTATTGTTCTCACAATGTTCATAAATATCCTGTTAATGTGTTCTATTATTTCAAAAAGTATTCACGTCTGATTTGTAAGCTAGCAATTTGCAGGTTCACTGTTTATTCCTATTTTAAAGCTTAATGGAAGACTTTATTGTTCTTCCAGCTTCTTTTACCTTTATGAGATTAATTTGTGTTTCAAAATACTAGTAGGTGGCAAATCATTTTGTTGCTTTGTATACAGTCAGGCTGTTGATATTTTAAATTCTCCTGTTGCCTGCAAATCTTGAGCAGGTTTATTTTCTTCCATTTTTATCTTTTGTAATACTCCATTTGTTATCATTTATCCTCAGATACTATGATCTATGTTAAATAAATGTTTTAACCTTAATTATATTTTCTGTCCTTTGGTTTTTGCTAAGTACCTTATTTCCTTTGTGGAGGAGATGATGAGTGGCCAGGGGCACTTTGAGTTGCACAGATATATTTATTTGGGTTTTTCTTTTATGGTAAACATAAAGGAAAAGAGAAGAACTATTTGGAAAAATTAATGTATATATACAGAAAATTCAAACTCTCAAACACCTCTCTTCCTCTCTGCTTCTTTTTTTTCAGCATGAATTTTATCTTACTGGAAAATTCCTGAAAATGTCCACAAAGAATTCACAACTGTAGCTTTGCCAAAGAAGGAGAAGGAGGAGGTAAAGGAGGAGAAAGAGGAGGAGAAGAAGGGGGAAAAATATATATGGTTTATGACTATGCAAGAGATCATTAAAATTCTAGGAAAATAAATAAAATTTTAAAAAGTAAATTCATAAACAAATAGAGACATAGTTACTGTCTGTTCTCATCCATTCAGGCTACTGTAGCAAAGTACTATAAACTGGGCAGCTTTGAAACAGCAGACATTTATTTCCCACAGTTCTGAAGGTTGCAAGGGCCAGGGGATTCCGTGTGGGCTGTCTTGGCTCTTAGCTGGCGTCTCTTGCTGCGCCCGCCACCAGCAGGCAAACACGCAGCAGCTTTTCGGGACCTTCACTATAAAGGGGCTGGCCAGTCATGGGGGACCCACCCTCATCATCTAGTGACCTCTGTCATCCAAAACGCTTAAACAATCTTAGCATTGCAATTCTGGGAGCACATGTTCCAGCCCAAGATAGAACGTGTCCTATTGGGAAGGAGTTAGAAGGCCCTTGTAATGGTGAAAGGAGGAAGGTTAAATGGGTTCCATAGGTGTTTGTCAATAATTACAACTGGAGGATAAGTTTATTTCCATAGCCCATTGGCCCACCACAAACCAGCTTAGACCACATCATTGTTTAGGAAAAAGTTTAGTTTAAACAATCCTCAGGATATTTCTTCTCAGCAGATAAGCTTTTTCTGGCATGTCAGCAAGTTCACAGAGAGGTCACCTTACCAGAGGAAGGAGTCTGCTTGCAGCTTCCAAAGACCTCATCACCAAATATCATCATGTGGATGATTAGGTTTCCATAGATGAATTTGGAGGCTGTGCACAACAGTCAGTTGATAGCATTGTGTTAGCAATGTATGATCATCAATTAAAACACAGAGCGGTGCATTTGGTGCTTGAAATAATAACCCAGTGGAGGAAAATAAATATGCTTTCAGAAATAGGTCTGGGACCTGGGAAGGCATCATGGCAGCCTAGAGTAGAAAGTGCAAGATCCTGGAAACTGAATTTGGGCAAACGCTGGGCTTCCTGCAGAGCAAGTCCACATGGGCCTGGGAGAAGATGACCAAGAGCTTTGCTGTCATGCATTTCCTTCCTAGGTGCATGGGAAGGACGCTACCCACAGGCCCAGTAGAGCCCCTGAGCATGAGCAGACTTGACAAAAACCATTTTGTATGGAAGAAAAGCATCTCATCAGTGATGTTCTGTCAGTAATGATCACCCCCAGAGAAGGTAAGGATGTTATTTCACCGAAGCACTCTTGCAGATGTGCCAGACCACAATGTGCCAAACAGTGGAGCAATTGTTGGCCAAAGAGAAACCCAGCGTGCTGTGAGGCTTCACAGGAAAAGCTGCTTCTTCCTCCTTGTAAGGTGAGACATTTTGGTATGAGGTAGGACAAAGTGTCTTAAAGAATCAGAAAATATAGAGAAGAGAGAAGGGAAACTATCATCCCTGGGAGGGAACCATCCACACATTGGGGAGTGGACACTCAAGGAACAGCTGGAGGCCAGGGTGACGATTTCCCACAGACACACAGAAATGTCAATAGTAACTGTGAAAAAGTTACCCAAGATCCATGGTGGAGACTTATGTATCTGTTACTGGCTTTGTTATCATTTAAAAACTAAACACTTCACCTTTCTTTTGGGTTAAAGATAGTTGAAAAGAGAAAATATTATATTTATCATAGAAAACTTTGTTCTTTATATCCATGCTTTATTCTAGTACTTTCTGTTCCCTGGCAAAAGGTTGTCATTTTATTTTATTTACACGTTATACAAGACAATTTCTACTTGGCTCTAGTTTTGGAAAAAATGTAAAATGATTTTTTAATGTAAGCATTTTATCTGAGTAAGCATGGATGGAAATGAAAAGAAAATGTAATCCACCACCTTCAGCTTTTGGATGCTGCTGGGTTGAGTCTGACATTTCTGTTAGGATTTAGTTAATTTATGTTTTCGTAAAGATAGGTGTATGTTTCCTTTAGATTTTTTTTACTGCTTTGGAAGTTTAAGGAAACATAGAGGTTCATCAGACAATTTTATTCTAATTACTGTAATTTGTTATAGTTATATCTTTTAGAATTCTTCTAAACACTTTATCTTGTAATTGATATATACAAGAAAAAATGTATATTGACATATTGATATACTAATTAGGTTATACTATTGATACACTAATGATATACTATTGATATACTAATGAAGGAAATAAACCAAGTCATACCACATTTTCACCTGTTTTAAGCTGTGTAAATGCGCGGACTTGTGTGTGTGTATGTGTGTGTTTGTGTGTACATGTGCGTGAATATTTAAATCCAGTATTTAATGTTGAATTGTTTAAAACACTGAGAAAGGTGGAGATAACCTCTGAAAACTACTCAGGGTGCTTTCTGTTCCCAGCACAGGGTCCTCTTTGCTCTTCTATCATGGTGATGGAGGAGGAGGAGGAGGAAAGGGAAAGGTCATGAGCTTGGGAGCTGCAGGGAAAAAAGCAAAACTGTTTATCAAGTGCAAACAAACCATCCAAGTATATGACATCTCTTCCGTGTTAGCTGCTAGCCAGTGACTGCTTAGGAATCCCCCAAGGCATGTAGCATATTTATTTTGAACTCTTCCTAAGTGATAAACAGAATGTTAACTGTAATTGAAGAAGAAAAACTGTCACTCTTTATTGAAAGCAACAAATGAGTTAAAGAAAGGGACGAGTCAGAGAATGCCGTGACTTTACCCTTTTCACCCTGAAAGCCGCTCTTTTAAAAGAATGGATCATCTCCTTTGCATATTTGTTAAAATTTTCATTTCTGTCCTATTAAATATCCTTTTTATGTGTCCTATCAGAGTAAGTTCATTTTCTCCATCAAGTGAAGTTCAAAAAAGTTCAAATTCTTGTAGAAAATCACATTTTGATTAAAATAAGCTAATGAGATCTTCTAAAATTAATCCTGGAAGAAGGTGTCAGGGAGGGGAGAGAAAAAGATTTGAGTCATGGGTGGATGGAAGGAAAATCCATAGCTTTTCAAGCAAGGACCCAGGGAGTTGGAGCCATGAGTCAGACAGAGAACAGGACTGAAGGAAGGCTACTAACCTACTGAGAGCAGTGCTTTCGTCAATTTGCATTTTCCCTCCTGAGGAAGATCAGAGGAATCTATTACTCATGTTCTCTCCTTCAATCTGGTCATGAAAGAAGAGTAAACAAACCAGGCATTACTTCATCCATCCTGCAGTTTTGTGAATGTCTGGCTATTTTTAATTTAAGACATTCTTCTAGGAGTTGCATTTTCAAAACTAAAAACCTAAATACCCTTGTATTTCATAATTCAAAATTTGCCTGATAACTATTGAAAGTACAAATGAAAATATACTCTGTGATTAACTGGTAAATGTGTACATTAATTGATAAATTTGTTCTATTCAAAGAGGACATCCATTGTGGAAGTAGGAAGATACGAAAAAAATCTGATTTTAAGTTTTACACTTAATGTATCGAGTATATTTTACTTGCTAGCTTTATCATAGTATTAGTTAATATTTCTTTTGAAATGATTAATAAACTTTATATTCTATATATTTACTTGAGATTAGGTATATACCATGGTTAGTTTTATTGCTAAATGAATTTTGGGATCTTTTCATATTTTGAATTCTCTTTGAAAATAGCATGGACTATTAAGAAAAAGGTGCACTTGTGTTACCATCCTCATTCCCTACCATCACTCAAGGGAAGGTCTAGTTCTCTGATGCCCTGAAACCCACTGAAGGAATTGGCACTGCCTCATCTCAAAGGGGATGAAGATGCTTTGACTGAAAGGAGGGGGCTAATTGGAGCTGAGCCGTTTGGATCTAGCCAGTCTGAGCCTGAGGTGACTGGGAACAAGGTAGCAAAGATGGACCTCTTAAAGAGACTAGATGAGAGTCTCATTCCTGAGCAGCAGCACCCAAGGGCAGACAGCTGGGGCTGGGATTCTGCCACAGGGCTCCCACCATGGACAAAGGGCATAAACTACTTAGCACTTTTGTTTCCCATACCACTTAAATGCACAAGTGAAAAATGATTCCATGCAGAAGAAGAGAAAAAAAATTGAAGTGATCAAGATTAAACTTAATAACTAATGCTAATAAGTTACACGCTAGAGAAAATTAAATTCAATTTATAGAAATGTACTGTTTTTTCAATGTATATTGTTCTGTTCAATTTTACACACTCTGCATGTAGAAGGAAGGGTGTAAAACCTAAACTAGTTACCCAAGCATCCTTTTATCACATCTGAAGAGTAGAACTAATGTTTAAGTAAATGAATGTAATTTTTTCCTGTAATGGTTGAGTAGTTCTTAAATATAACATTAAAGAAACCTAATAGGACAAATTTCATAAGTTGAGATACATTAGATTGAGAAATTATGTTCATCAAAAACTTTACTAGGAAAATATAAATGTAAGCCAGAGATTTTAAGAAGATATTTTCTACACATATCTGGAATATCTGGAGAATTCAATAGAAGATAGACAAATGGAAATATGGGCAAAAGTGAGGAAAGGCACCACACAATAGGGGATATTTAAATTGCCACCATATCCAATGCATATAAAATATGCATGTAGCCAGCAGCAGGCATTTTTTTGAAGGGTTCTCAGCTTCATTTATCAGTAGAACAAAGCAAGTTCAGTTGATATGTTTCTACAAACTCACCAGAATGATGAATATTAAAAAATCTGATGACTATTGACTCACACTACTGGCAAGAGTGTAAATGTGGAAAACTACTGGTCATACTTACTACACATGCTCTACTCCAAGAAATATGCCCAAGAAAATCTGTGCATGTTTACAAACACTCACATGCACACACACAAATACATTAAAAACAATCATACAGTGATATTAACATTAACCCCATCTGTTAATAAGACAATGAGTAACCAAGCATTGCTATATCCATATAGATACAAACAACGATGAGAAAAGACTTGACCAAAACACATCATATATGGATGAATCCTGCAAACAAGGTATCGAGTTAAAGACACAAAAATGAGCCTCTTCATGGGAACTAACCTACTGCCCATGGTATCGGAAGCCACTACATGGCTTTGCAGTGAGGCAGAAACTGACTCCAAGCAGCTGGGGAGGGCCCAGTCTGTGAGCTGGCCTTTGTGTACTTGAGTTGCCAGTAAAATTCTGAGAGCTGTACATTTATCATTTACTAGCTTTCCAGTGTTTAGGTCTTGCGTTACTTAGAATAAGTTCACTTTAGAAATTATCTTCTTTATTTTTTAAAAAATAAAATATCTTTTGCTGGCAGCTATGAGCCAAGTTCTAATCTGCTGATCCATGTGACAGGATTCATACTCTAACTTGATATCCTAAATGATTATGAAAAGATATATTGTTACTTCCACTTTGGACATTGCTAAAGTACTACTTCCCATCAGTAAATTTTAATAACACATACTTCAGTGACATACCTTTAGGCATTTACTACATAATGTAAATCATGAACAATTACCTTCCCTCAGTGTAAAGTTAATCAACAAAAAGTATCATTATAGTGGGGGGGTTAGGGGGAAAGAGGAAGAGAGAGAGAGAGACAGAGAGAGAAAGAGAGAGAGAAAGAGTTAGCATGAGAGAAATATCCAAGCCCCTACCATGCATTCTCATCTATGATATTTAAATTCAAGTTTAGTTAGAATTGGTCTAAGCCTTATTAAATTCACTGGTACTAACTGAACAAGTTCAAAGAAGAAGGTAGGAGGAGGCAAAGCATTATAAAGCTATGTACCCCATTTCAAATAATTTCAAATCTACCATCTGTACAGACTATTTTTCTGTACTTTTGCTATTCAATTGAGGAAAGCCACCTGCAGGCAACAAACATACTTAGTTTTGGAGGGGAAGGGGAACCTTCAAAAATGAGTCCTTTAAATGGATTTGAACAGCTTTCTATTATCCTGAAAGATCTCTGTCTCTCTCTCTTTCCTTCTTCTCTCCCTCTCTCCCTTCCCTCCCCTGCTTCCCTCCTTTCATAAAAATCAGAACTCTGGATAATTACAAATCTGTACTCCGAAGTAAACAGTTTCCAAGCCCTCTTGGTATGTGGTCAGAGCAGAGAAAAATAGGTAAGTGTGTCTCTCTCAAAATATAAGAACTCCTTAAATCTTCCTTGGCTATCTGAACCCTCAAGGGCTTACACTCTTCTTTTTCCCCTTAGCACTGTGGAGCTCAATTTAAATAATCTTTGCCAAATTCATCCAAAAATGGCAGAGTTTTGTCCACAGTCCAGTAACATCTCCCTTATACATAACTGTTACCTTTAAAAATAATAAAGTAAAACTTTTTTCTGCCAACTGTATTCTGCTTTCAAAATAATTTTCCGTATTTTACCTGTGGACATTTGATGTATGAAAATCCCAATAGAAAATGGAGTAGGCAGGAAATGGTTGGATAGAATACTACTTCTCTGAGAAAGGAAGATTTACCCTCCTGCCTGCACCCCGCCCCCCTCAGCGACCAGCTTAGCCAGGCAAGCACACACACATCCCTCAACCCCCCACCGCTGCTTCTGGCCTCCTGGCTGTGCCGGTACCTGGTTCCACACTACAGAGGCGCAGGGGGTCATAAAGGCCATCGGCCTGAGCTCCAGAAGATAGAGCAGAAGTGAAAAACAGAAAGAGGGCCCCTCTCAGGCTCCTTGAAAATTGAAGCCTACTGGAAAAGTGAAGAGAATCTCTGCAATAAAGGCACACCAGACCACTGTACTTGGTAAATTGGAGGGATCATAACCTCCCATTGGAACCTGGACTATCTTCACTGGAAAGGCAGCTGGAACCTGCAGTAGAACCTTGCAGAGTTCAACCCTGCAGGAGGACAAGGAGCTCAAGTTGGGACTTGCAGCCAGAAATCTGCCTGAATCTCATGGGTTTGCTACTGGCTTGCTGAAACTCATTGATTTATATCTGCACACTGCTGCCCACATTATCTATTATGACAGCAGAGACATATGCTGAAGGAGGCCCTTCATTTTTATTTTTTATTTGTTATTTTCAAAATTATTTTTTGCTCATATTTTTAATTTTTAATTTTTACTTTTTTCGACTCTTTTCAAGTTTTTCTTTTTTCTTCTTTTCATTTTTCTTTCTCTCTCTCTCACTCTCTCTCCCATCCAAGTACTAACCAGGCCCGACCCTGCTCAGCTTCTGAGATCAGACGAGATCGCGCGCGTTCAGGGTGGTATGGCCGTAGATTCTCTCTCACTCTCTCATTCTCTCATTGTCCCATATTTTTCTTCATCTCCCTTTTTGTTCCTGTACCAGCCCTAATTCAGATTTCTTCTTTATTTTTCTTTTCTTCTCTTTTTTCCTTCTCTCTATTGTCATTAGTTTTAAAAGGGTAGTAAATACAGTTTCTAGCCTCCCTATTGCTGTTAGGTGGTTCTGTTCTCATCTTTGTTCTTTCATTCTGTCTTTTCCTCTTGTCTTCAACAGTTTCTTAGAGTTTATGTGATCTTCTTGTGTCCTCTGGCCTCACTGCTAACCTTTCCCTATCCTTCTCCTTATCTATCCCTCCCTCCCCAACTCCTTCTAACTCCCCATCCCATAGGGTAAAGTTGCTATATTGAGGAGTCTATTCACTTATAAACATATGTTGGGCTAGTTCTCAATTTTGATTTAATTCATACAGTTAAAGATAAAAATTAATAACTACCACAAATTGTCATTTTCTAAGCTGTGCTTGATGCTATGTTGTTGCTGATCATATCACTTGGGCTAAGGTGTTGTGATTGATCTAATCAGTCGTCCTTCTTGGTATAATGAAAATGAGATAGCCTCAGAGCCATTAGAGACTCAAAACCTAAAGATCAGCTATATCTGGAAGACACCTCTGAAAAGCAATCATTCCATAAGGGTTCTAAATATAAGAATAAAGATACTTACCATAAGCAATATTGAAGTATCAACCCAGGAATTAAACCAAGGACAGTACCAAAAATGAAAATGAGAAGACATTTAAGCAAGGTGCAAACCCAGACTTCCACCCCACCAAAGGGAAATTCTGGGGAAACAAGGTGGACAATCAACCACCTGGACACCCTGAACTGACAGCACAAGAAGTATCAAAACAGATGAACGAGGCTCTAGAAAAATTTAAAACAGAAATAATTTCCCAGACAACTACAGAGATGGTGAAAAGAGTGAAATACATGATTAGAGGCTATAGAACAGAAACAGATAAAAAAAATAGATGAGCTCAGAAACATGCTGGAAGCCATGAATGCCCAGCATAAGAAAGAAATGGAAACCATGATCACCCAACATAGAAAAGAAATGGAATCCATGAAAAAGATTCAAACAGATATCCAGGAGATTAAAAACACCACGGAAAATATTCATAGCAGATTGAGCAAACATGAAGATAGAATGCCAGATATAGAAGACAGGATTGCAGTTAGTGACCATGAAAACAGAGATTTCTTAAAAATAGTAAGGGACTGTGAGAAATCAATCCAGCAGCTGCTAGATGATGCAAAGAATAACATAAGACTGATAGGAGTCCACAGAAAAGCAGGAGAAAGTACAAATGACATAAAAAAACTGTTCACAGAAGTAATAGTAGAAAACTTCCCAGACAGAGGTAGAGAATTGGACATAGAGATAAGTGAGGCATATAGATATCCAACTAGCAATGATAAAAAAAATCTACACCTAGCCATATAATAGTCAAGATCCCAGAAACCCAACAGAAGAACAAAATCCTTCAAGCAGTTAGAGAAAAAAACAAATCACATACAGAGGAAAGCCCATCAGAATCCCAGCAGACTTCTCAACACAAACCCTCAACTCAAGGAGAGCCTGAAGTGAAGTATTTCAAGCACTAAAAGAAAATAACTTCCAACCTAGACTGTTGTATCCTGCAATATTATCTTTCAAAATCGATGGGGAAATTAGATACTTCCACAAAAAGAACACCTGAGAAATTTCATGAACACCAAACCAGCACTCTGAACAATTCTAAGCAATATCCTAGAAAAAGACAATGAAGGTCACAACTCCATGAGGCCCAACAGAGTGAAGCCACTGGGGAAGGTAAGAAACTAAAGGGAAAGAGGAAAATATAAAAAATAAAACAACAGTAAAACATCATGAAAATGCATTTGATAAAATCCAACACGCATTTGTGATAAAAACCCTTCAAAAATTTGGAATAGACAGTCTCTACCTCAATCTGATAAAAGCCATCTACAAAAAACCAGCAACCAATATCATACTAAATGGTCAAAAACTGAAATCTTTCACACTAAAATGAGGAACAAGACAAGGATGTCCACTATCACCACTCCTGTTCAATATAGTTTTGGAAACATTAGCAACGGCAATTAGATAAGAGAAAGAAATAAAAGGAATAAAGATAGGAAAGAAAGAAGTCAAATTGTCAGTATTTGCAGATGACATGATACTATACATAGAAGACCCCAAGAACTCCACCAATGGTCTTCTAGACTTAATAACCAAATTCAGTCAAGTAGCTGGTTACAAGGTCAACACACAAAAATCAATAACTTTCCTCTACACGAATGACAGACACACGGAGAGAGAAATAGGGCAAACAATTCCTTTCACAATAGCATCCAAAAAACTGAAATACCTAGGAATCAACCTAACAAAAGAGATCAAAGACCTCTTCTCTGAAAACTATAGCACTCTGAAAAGAGAGAAGACAATATCAGAAAATGGAAGGACATCCCTTGCTTCTGGCTAGGAAGAATCAACATAGTGAAAATGGCCATACTTCCAAAACTGCTAAATAGATTCAATCCAATCCCAATTGAAATCCCAGCAGCATACCTCATGGCCCTTGGCAAAACAATCCAAAAATTCATTTGGAACAAGAAGAGACCCAGAATAGCAAAAGCAATTCTAGGTAAGAGAGACATGCCAGGGTGTATCACAACCCCCAACTTGAAACTACACTGCAAAGCTACTGTGACAAAAAACAGCATGGTACTGGCAAAGAAACAGATATGATGATCAATGGAATAGATTAGAAGATGCAGAAACAACTCCAGACATACTTAGCCATCTCATCTTCAAAAAAGGAGCCAAAAGCCCTCAATGGAGGAAAGACAGCTGCTTTAATAAATGGTGCTGGAAAAATTGGTTTTCAACTTGCCAAAAATTAAAACTAGTCCTGTATCTCTCACCATGCACTAAAATATAGTCAAAATTGAATAAAGATCTAAATATTATAACAGAAACACTAAACCAGCTGGAAGAGAGTTTAGGAAGAATTCTTGAAGACATTGGTGTAGGAAAAGATTTTAGGAACAAAACCTCAGTTGCCCGTGAACTAGCACAAACAATCAACAAGTGGGATCTCTTCTTACTAAAAAGCTTCTGCACTGCAAGAGAAACCATCAACAATGTGAAAAGACAAGGTGGGAAAAAATTTTCACCAGTTATCCCTCAGACAGAGTTCTACTATCTCACATCTATAAAGAACTTAAAATTCAGACCTCCCAAATTTAAAGACCAAATTCAAAAATGGGCGTCTGAAATGAACAGACATTTCTCAGACAAAGAAATAGAAGTAGCAAACAAACATATGAAGAAATGTTCAACATCACTGGTCCTTCAAGAGATTCAGATGAAAACAACATTGAGATTCTACCTCACCCCAGAAAGAATGGCTGCTATCAAGAAATCAACCAATAATAAATGCTGGTGGGGCTGTAGGGGAAAAGGAACACTGCTCCACTTCTTGTGGGAGTGCAGACTGGTGCAACCACTGCGGAAATCAATATGGAGATACCTCAAAGAATTAGGACAAAAGGTCCTATTTGACCCAGCTATTCCCCTGCTGGGTATCTTCCCAAAAGAATTAAAAGAATCATACCACAGTGATATACGTGCACCCACGTTTTTAGCTGCACAGTTTGTATTAGCTAAAGCTTGGAAACAGCCCAAATGCCCATCAACTGGAAACTGGATAAAGAAGATGTGTTTTTTGTTTTATAAAATGGAGCACTACTCAGCCATAAAGAATGACAAACTAGAGACATTTATAGCTAAAGGGATCCATATTGAGGTCGTACACTTAAATGATATAAATATGACATACATGTGTAAATACTGAATACTTTCTCTGGTGTGAGAAACTGAAAGTGTAAATAAGGATTAAAATGAAAAATTGATAATTTGAAATAGGAAGAAAAGTTCCAAAGGGGCAGGGGAAGTGGGAGGGGATGGGGAAAGGAAAGAAGTGAAAGGAAAAACTATGAGAAAAGGAAAAAATGGAAACAAAGTCTTTGTAAATAGGGAAAGGTTGAGGGGGTTAAGAGAGGACAGGGAATGGGGGAAAAGTAAGAACCAACATATATCATATACAGGTGCAAGTACCCAATGATAAATGTAAAAGTAATCTATATCTAAATATACCAATAAAAGAATTTAAGGGAAAACAAAGAAAAAGAAAGGAAGCTTTATGTTAGGAATTATTTAGTATGTTTTACACATGTACTTGTGATTTAATTGCTGCTCATTGATTGACCTCAGGCTGAAAGAATGCTTAACTTTAAAATATTAGTTATATTTATATTTTAATGGAAAAACAAAAGAAAATTTCACGGTAGAGTAATAACAGAATAACAATAGTTAATATACTGTATATCATTATCTTCAAAGTAATTATTCAGAAACAAAAAAAGATTTCCTCTTCCCAAGAAACAGATAATATCACAAAACTTTCTTTTCAATGAACTAAAATTAAGTAGTAGTATAAATGAAATGAATTAATATAGATATTAAAATATGTTTGATACTACATAATAGATAATTTAGGGAAATATTTGAACTTCTACCTACTTCTTATTTATCTATCTTCTATTTTGCTTTCTCTATTTCTGTATCTCTATATATTTTTTCTCATACAAGAAAAACCATGTGATATTTAAACTTGTGTGTCTTATTTCTTTTACTTTACATTATGTTCTCAATTTGCATCCATTTATTTATGAATGCTTCAGTTTATCTTTCTTTATGGCAGAGTAGTACTCCAATGTGTATAAATATCACATTTTCCATGTTCATTCACTTATTGATAGGCATATACAGTGTTTCCAATATCTAGCTATTATAAATTGTGCTGCTATAAACATGGGTATGAATGTATCCCTGTAATTTGATTGTTTTAACTCTTCTGGGAAGATACCTTGAAAGGGGATAGCTGATTCAAATGGAATTTTTATTTTTAGTTTTTTGAAGAAACCCTATACTGATTCCACAGTGGTTGTACTAGTTTACATTCCCACCAACAGTGTAGAAGAGTTCCTTTCCCCTCACATCCTTGTTTGGATTTGTTATTATTAGATTTTTTGGTGATAGCCATTCTTACTGGAGTAAGATGGTATCTCAATGTAGTTTTAATTTGTATTTCTCTAATGACTGGCAATGTTGAACCTTTTTTCACATACAGTATTTATTGGCCATTTTGATTTTTCCTCTGAGAACTGTCTATTACTTTCAGTTGCCCATGATTGGGTCTTTCATTCTGGGGAGTATAATTTTACTGACTTCTTTATATATTCTAAATGTTAGCCCTCTGTCCAAGAAATAGCTGGCAATTTTTTTTCACATTCTGTACGTTGTCTTTTCACTCTATTGTTTCTTTTGCTATGCAGAAGCTTCCTAATTTGATATGATCCCATTTTTTGATTCTTGGTATTTTTTCTTGTGCCTTTGAAGTTCTGTTCAGAAAATCCTTTCCTATGCCTGTATCTTCAAGCATTGTACTTATTTTATCTTCCAGAAGATTATATCTGTTTTAACATTTAGATCGTTGATCTATTTTGATTTTTGTTTAGTACATGGTGAGATATATGGATCTATTGAAAAAAATTGATATATAAAAATATATTGATAAAGAAAATAAGTTGAAACAAAAAATTGATGTATAAAATTGATAACCAATTTTCCCAGCACCATTTATTAAAGAGGCTATCATTCCTTCAATGTATGTTTTTGGCCCCTTTCTCAAAAATCAAATAGCTCAAGTACCCTGTGTTATTTTTGCTTCTTCTATTCTGTTCTATTGATCCACATGCCTGTTTTTGTGCTGATGTCATGCTGTTTTAATCACTGTAGCTTTATAATATACTTCAAATTTAGGATTGTGATGACATACGCTTTGCTTTTGTTACCCAGGATTGCTTTTATTATTCTGGGTATCTTCTTCTGGTTCCACATAAACTTTAGAAATGTTTTCTCTAGATCTATGAGAAATGCCATTGGTATTTTGATTAAATCTGTATATCAGTTTGGAAAATACAGCCATTTTGATTGTATTGGTTTTGTTTATCCATGAACAGGTGATATATTTCCATTTTCTGATGTTCTTCTTGTTTTCTTTTTTCAAAGTGATGTAATTTTCATTGTAGAGGTTTTTCACTTAGTTAGATTAATAAATAAGAATTTGATTTTTTTGATGCTATTGTTTCCCTAATTTCTTCTTCAGTAAGTTCATTATTAGTGTATAAGAATTATATCGATTTTCTGTGTTTATTTTATATCCTGCTACATTGCTGAATTTGATTATTAGAATTAGCTCTGTGTATTGATTGGATCTTGTTAGTAAAGGATCATGTCATATGCAAATAATGATATTTTGACATTGTCCTTTCCTATACATATCCTTTTTATTTCTTTCTCTTGTGTGATTACTTTGGCTAATATTTTGAGGACTATGTTGAAAGGAGTGGTGTTCAGACATCCTGGTCTTGTTCCTGATTTTAGAAGGACAGTTTTCAATTTTTCTCCATTTAATATAATTTTGGGGAGTATGTTGATCATAAATAGATTTTATCAGATTGAGATAAGGTCCTTCTATACCAGTTTTCTTAGTGTTTTCATCATGAATGGATGTTGGCTCCATCAAAGGTTTTTCTGCATCTGTTGAGGTGATTATGTGATTTTTGTCCTTGTTTCTATGCATGTGATAAATTACATTTATTGATTTGTGTATGTCAAATCATCCTTGCATTCCTAGGATGAAGCCAACTTGGTCATGATGTATGATCTTTTTGAAGATTTGTTACATTCTGTTTGTCATATCTTGATGAAGAGTTTTGTATTTATGTTTACAGAGACTGACTTGTAGTTCTCTTTTGGTTAGATCCTTGTCTAATTTGGGGATCAGGATAATGTTAGTTTCTGAGAATGATTTTGGAAGTACTCCTTCCCTGTCAATTTCATTAAAGAGTTTAAGGAGTATTGGTGTTAGATCTTACCTGAGGTTCTTGTAGAATGCAGCTGTGAATCCATCAGGTCCTGGGGTTTTCTTAGTGGGTAGTCTTATTTTTTAATATTATTACTACGTCTATTTCATTGCCTGTTATTGGATTGTTCAAGATATTTTAGTCTTCTTGGTTCATTTTTGGTAATTTATATGTATCTAGGAATCTTTTCATTTCCTCTGAGTTCTCTAGTTGTTTGGCATATAAGTTTGTGAAGTCATTGCTAATAATTTTCTGAATTCCACCAATGTCTGCTATGACTATATCTTTTTGCATTTCTAACTGCATTGATTTGTGTCTTTTCTTTCCCTTGTTTAGTAAAATTGGCTAAACATTTGTCTATTTTCTGTATTCTTTCAAGGAACCAGCTTAATTCATTGATTCTTTCTGTTTTTAGTCTCTATTTCATTAATTCTGAACTTTGTAATTTCCTTCTTTGTAAAAACTCTGGATTTGGATTGTTCTTTTTTTTTGTAAGTCCTTGAGATGCATCATTGAGTTATTTATTTGGGCTGGTTCTGTTTTTCTGATGTGGATGTTCACAGCTATAAACTTCTTTCATAGGACTGCTTACATTGTGTCCCATAAGTTCTGTCATGCTGTACTATTTGTTGGTATGCCATATCATTTATTTGTTATCATATGTTGGCTTTATCATTTAATTCTAGGAACTATCTTATTTCTTCCTAATTTCTTCTGTGACCCATTGATTATGCAAGACTATGTTGTTTAATTTCCATATTTTTGCATAGTTTATATGCTTTCTTTTTCTATTGACTTCTAGTTTCACTGCACTGTGACCTGATAATATGCATCATAAAAGTAAGTCCATTTGTTCAAAGGTTTGGTTCAACTCTGATATTTCTTTGTTGATTTTTTTTTTTTTTTGGTACCTGGGATCGAACTTGGGTCCTTGTGCTTGCGCAGCAGGCAGCAAAACCACTGAGCTAAATCCCTGGCCCTCTTTGTTGATTTTTTAGTTGATCTCTTTTTTGTGATAGTGGTGTATTAAGGGCACCCACTATAATTGTACTGATGTTTATCTGATCTCTTATGTCCATTAGTGTTTGTTTTATGAAGTTGGGTGCACCATAATTGGGTGCATGGATGGTTATAATTGTAATCTTTTCCTGTTGAATAGTTCTGTTAACCAATATGTGATGTTCTTCTTTGCCTCTTTTCATCAGCTGTGGCTTGAATCTAATTTGTCTGAAAACAGGATAGCTACTCTTGCTTGTTTTGGGGTTCCTGTTACATGAAATATTGTTTTTAATACTTTAATTTTTAGTCTATACATTTTTTGCATTAAATATGTTTCTTGTATTTAGCATACCACTGGGTTTTCTTTCTTGATCAGGTTCTGCTAATTTTTGTTTTTTGATGGGCAAGTTGAGACCATTTTCATTGATAGTTATAATTCATAGATATTGACTTATTCCTGTCATTGTATTATTTACCTGTTGCTGTTTTTCTCACTGTCTCCTTGTATATCTTTGATAATTTTTGGAGTGCGGGTTTGATGATCATGGAATTCTTTAGATTCCCTTTATATTGGAAAATTTTTATTTCTCCATCAATCTAGAAAAATAATTTTGCAGAATCTAATAGCCTGGGTTCAAAATGTTTACTTTTAGAGCTTGAAATATTTTATTCCATGTTCTTCTTGCCTGAAAGGTTTGTGTTGAGAAGTCTGTTGTTTATTGCTTTTCCTTTAGCAGCCTATAAGATTCTGTTCTTATGTTGTATTTATGGTGTTTTATATGGCATGGTGTTTTTTTTTTTCTGATAGTGACTATTTGGGCTTCTATATGCCTCACATATCTATATGTTAAATTCATTAATTGATCATTGAGCACAAGACACTCTGTCTTTACTTCACATTGGTTACTTCTGTTACCCATACTTCTAATTGTACTTTTGACCTTCTGGATTTCTGTTTGGAATTTTTTATGGGCTCTCAATCTTTTCTATGTTGGGCATTCATATTTTGCATCTCTTTCTTTAGCTCCACTAGATTTACAGAATTGTCTTTTCTGGACTTGCTGATCTTTGGTTTCATTAGGAACATTATCCAATTAGTTATATCTTCTTGAAATTTATCAAGAATCTTATTGCTTTGTTTTACCTCTATTGATACCCTTTCAGACCTTTCTGCTTGTGTAGCTAGTGATTTCCTTCCCCTCATTTCCCCCCAGACCAGTTTTGGGGGAGTTGGGAGTTTTTGGAGGTATTTTGTTGCCTGTCTTCTCTATTTTTTATTCTATTTTTCATTTGTTTGTTTTGTGCTGGAGTTTGCTGCTTCTTTGACCCAATGCCTTACACAGTATTGTTTATGACCTCCAGACCATCCAGATATTGGCATAGACAGAAAACCAACTATGTCACCTTGGCTATAGCAGTTAAGTCAATGACAACAATGGGATCAAATATCAACTGAATATCAATAAACCCTAAGGACCACTCATGAGCTGTCCCTTAACCAGAATAAAGAGGTCTGTTCTTTTAGTGAAGACACTTAAGCCACTCATATATTGACCTATAGTAATTCAAACCACTAATTTCTGTGAATGTAGGCAGCGCTACAAGAGCCCAAGCATACCACTCAATTAAATGCTTTCTACTTCAGGTCCACTGCCTCTGAATATTATAGCTACCAAATCTGGCCTCCATCCAAGAATAGAGGCCCTGTGATCTTTTTGGTCCAAGTCTGGGCCTCCTGGGAATACCAGGCGATCTGTGTTTAGCTCTTAACTTTTCACCCAAGCCTGTGTCTCCTGGCTGTCTCTCACTTGGTCTCTGTGGTAGGGTAACACTTCAGTCCTGTGGTGAAACTCTCTGCCTTCTGTTGGTCTCATCTTTGATCAGGTCTTTCTTCTGGTTGTCATATCTGCTGTCCTGTGCTGTGGTGAAACCAGGAGAAGAGCTGGCTAGGATTTAGGAGTTTGGCCGCTCTCCTTTCCTGCCTAGGTTGCGTGAGGCCCAGACATGCAGCAACAATGGCGCATGGGTCCTCTGTCCTTCTGGCTCTCACATAGGTTACTCAAGGCCCTGGTAGGTGTTGGCACCAGCAGGAGGTATATATTTCACATTTTCATCTTATGCTATACATGAATCAGTATCTTCATAGATGTACAGTGGTGTCTTACTTCACAAACTTAATTTGTTCCATGATTTTGGAAAAGATGGCCATGTTTGTATTTGCACTGGAAAGATGGCCGTGGTCATATTTGTCACCCAATGTTGAGTTTGGAAACAAAAACAAAAATTTGTCAAATGCTTTTCTTTACAAACAAAATTGTTCACAATCAAAAGGATTTTTGAACCAAGGTACTACTGTATTTGCATAGAAAGCCAAAGTTAGTGATGTGAGCAGGATGAAAATTCAGTCTGTGAATCTCTGGGCCATGGGTTTGGGTGTCTTTAGCAGAAACAAAAGCAAGAGAAAAATAATAATTTGGCACAACGAGTATCTTTCCTTTTCACTAGACAACTAATTTTCTTTGAAGGCCTAAAAGGGTAACTTGTGTTTTTATATCCTTTTTTTTCATTCCTCAATTAGTATGTCCTTCTAGCTTAATGAGATAATTTAGGAATGATTGCTGTACATTTACTTCTCAGTACTTTGAGAAGACTACTACTTACATAAAAGCTATTATTAATTTTGGCAATCTATCATATCCTTTCAGTGGTATATAATGATTAATTTTCTTGAGGAGCTCAGAATATTCATGTCATCAGTCAAAAATGCTTCAGTATAGTAGGAGAGTTCCTTTAGAAATGCTGCCACAGGAAATTGGTGGTATCTTCAGGGCTCTTTCCATTTCCTAAATTCAAATAAAGAATGCCAGGATCCAAAAATTGGATAAGACATTTATTACTGTTCTTTGCATCAACATTTCAACCCATGAATTATTCTTAGCCTCAATACTGTGTCAGGAAGTCTGCTTTGAGGGTAAAGGGAAACAATAAATTCAACAAGAATGTTCTTAGAGGATGCAGGCCACCCAGTACCATGGTAGACATTAGGGTAGACACCAAAGCAGTGCCAAATTGCAGTCCTATTTATTCTAAATTTAAAAACTTGTGGTAATAAAGGACAGATGTATGTCAAGTTAGTGGATAAAGCTAAGCAAAAATTAATCAAATTCCAAAATTATGATTCAAATGTTTTGTATCAGTGGAACTTCTGGAAAAAAGAAATTCAATGTGGGTAAAAGATCTTAGAGTCAAGTTTTGAAAAATGATTATAGAACTAGAGCTTGACCTAGAAGACATAATAGAAGTTAGAAGTTGAAAGAAATGTGGTTCTTTAAAAGTGACTTACCTCTTCCTGCCTCTCATTACCTTGGTGTTATACACACTGCATAAAAATATTTTTTATGTATATATTTGTATTTTTACATGTCCCCCTTTATCTTGCTGCCCTATCCCTGCCTATTTAATTCTAAAGTAGATTTTGTCTTTTAAATACAAAACATCATTTCTCCAGGAAGATCTTACCCGTCCTACAATATGGATGTGAAATCTGTCTATTATCATGTTTCTGCTATATATTGAATTAACAGTTCCGTAATTATGTTTAGTGCTGATCTCCCTTGCATGAATGTATTCAATATGAAACAGGGATTGTGTTGATTATTGATATATACCTAGTGTCTAGTGCTTGTCATTAAAGAATGAATAAAGGAGACAGAAAAAGTTAAATGACATAGGTCATATGGAACAGATCCGACACTACAATCACATTTCCAGGCTTCCACCCAAATGTTATTTCTGCTTCAGCATGATGCTTCACCTGTATGCACAGAGGACAGAAGAAAGGGCAGGATGAAGCAGAATGTCTTCCAGCGGAGAGAACAGTGAGTGAGGTTGGAACTGTCCAAGGTTTGTGCTTTTTAGAGCACTTGACCTTTACATCCGGGGGTTGGCAAAGTGCAGGAAGTGTGTTTTCTAGGATGCATTTTAGCAGTTCATCCTGACTATAAAGGTCAAACAGAATTTGCTTTTCATGGGAACACAATCCTCTTGTTTTATTTAAACAGAAATCATTGTTATACATTTGCTTTACAATTATTTAGAAAGTTCTCCACAACATATTTTTATGAGCATATTTGATGATGCTGTTCTATTTCACTTGAGAAAAAGACAATATATCTTATGATACCTTGTTCTGAAAAGAAACATGCTTTAAAAAAAGAAGTCCAGAATATACAAACATAAAAAAGTAGATCATTCCAGACTTGGAAATAACTCTTATAATAATAGTTAATAAAGAACAGCATGTGCTAAAATATAAATTCAAAGCAAACAGAAATTTCATTTTTCTTTTAGGTACGTCTAAATCTTGCAAAATATTTAGCTTTTGTAGAAATATTTAAACATTCAAAAAGAAGCAATAAATGTATAAAATTGCTAAACAAAGAAGGAAATTTCAAGGAAAAGTTTCAAAAGCATAAAACTGTATGTAAAAAGGGCAAACATCCCATCTAAATACAGAAATGACAGGTAAATGTGCAAACATGTTCAAAGACTTTCTCTATCATACACAGTCTTCCCCCATCTTTATCTCTGTCTCTATATCTAGCTCTGTATCTCTACTTCTATCTCTATCTCTCTTCTTTCTAGTCTCCAAAATCCTTCATCAATGGCAACACTTCATTTCATAGAGAAAATGCCATGTCAGTGTGTACAGAAATTACAGGTAGAAAAAGAGCTGGGATTATAAATCATCAACAAGGGCACTCAAAAACAGAATAAAAGAATTAAACGTGTTATATGAAAACACTTTCTTTATCAAGCTGATAAAAAGTATTCGCAACTCTCCACTTCTTATTTTGACCTAAAAGTGCTAAAAACCAAAAATACCACCAACAAATGTCCTACACTGCACATAAAGTTAATCTGTCTGAGTGTAATGCAGTTCTTTTCTGAATTTTTAAGTATTTTTCCAGGTGATATTATTTCCTGTCAGATGAATGAACTGCCATGCCAGTGTGTCACTCACAGCATTGCAGTGGTGTGCATAAGTCTGGGGCAGAGCAAGTGGGAGAATTTAGGTGGCTTGGAACTGAGGACTGGTGAGATTTCTGACAAAGTTCTTGGCAAATTTCCCAGTGAACTGGTGTTATGGTTTATATGTAAATGTCCCCCCAAAGCCTCATGGCTCATAGGTGGGGCTTAGGAAGGAGTTTAGATCACAGGAGCATGATACTCATCAGTGAAATAGTCAACTGATGAGTTTATAGCTAAATATGATGTTGGAGGTATAGCCTGGTAAGAGGAAGTGGGTGTCTCAGGGCACGGCCTATAAGCATGTATTTCTTTCCTTCTTTCTTGATCTCTCTGTCTTCCTGCCTACCATGCCATAAGCAATTCCCCTCTGCCATGCTGCCCTGCCTTGGAACCAGCCAGCTAGGACTGGAACCTCTGCAAACTGTGAGCCAAAATAATCCTTTCCTCCTTTACATTATGAGTGTCACACAGGTGTTGTGTCTCAGTGGTAAGCAAGACAGCCAGTATAAAGCACGATTTTGCTCAGACCAGAAAATAATGCAGTCAGCATTAAGCCTCACATATGCACTTGCCCTTAGGGAAATCGAAGAGTTACCTTGAGGATGACCCAAGATATACCCAAGGAGACTGCCTCATACATTGGCAATTCAGGACAAAGAGCAAACATGGGTATCATACCCCAACCTACCTATGTGATGATGCAGTTAACCATGTGCCTTTGAATGGGGAGCATAGTGAGTGCTTCACCTGCAGTCTGCATTTCATGAAGACTTTCCATGCCCAAAGTGCTTCGATGATCCTCAGTGGAGAAACAAATGTGTTACTGAACAACAGCACCTACAGAGGCAGGATATATTCACTGCTCTCTGGTCAACATTTTTATGTCAAGCTCTTTCCCCCTGCTTGGGAAGTTTTCTGCCATTATTTCTGTGAAGAGGTTTTTTATGTCATCTGCACTGTCTCCTCTTTCTTCATTGAGCCCAATCAGTCTTATGTTATTCTTTTTTGCATCATCTAGCAGCTGCTGGATTGATTTCTCATGTTCTCTTATAATTTTGAAGCAATTTTTCTTTTCCTGGTCACTAATTGCAATCTTATCTTCTATATCTGAAATTCTGTCCTCACATTGGCTCATTCTGCTGTGTAGACTTTCAATGGAGATTTTCATCTCCTGGAAATCTATTTGCATCTGTTTTATGGATTCCATTTGTTTCTTATGTTGGGATTCCATCATGTTCCTGAGCTCCTCTCTAGATTTATTAATCATGTCTTGCACTAAGGGCAGAATTTCTCCTGTTATCTGAGAAATTATTTCTGATTTCATTTTTTCCAGATCCCCTTTTGTTGCCAGTTCAGTGGGTCCAGGTTGTTGAGTATCAGAGTGTTCCAACTCATTTCCTTTTGGGGTTGCTGTAGGTGATCTGGAAGTCTGGTTTTGAGACTTATTTATGTGTTTTCTCATTTCGACTGGGGCAGGGGGCTGTTAGCACCTGCACGGATTACCTCCTCTGAGCTGGGTGAGGTGGGACCGGGGCCATGAGCAGGGGTAGGGATGGTGACCCAAAAGCCCTTTCCTGTGGGCTGGGAGCAGCCGGAGGGATGGTGGCCGGGAAACCCCTTCCTCTGGACCAGGAGCAGTGGGATGGTGGCCTGGAAGCCCCTTCCTCTGGGCCAGGAGCAGCAGGACAGAAGGTGGCCCAAAAGCCCTTTCCTCTGGGCTGGTAGCAGCGGGATAGATGGTGACCAGGAAGCCCCTTCCTCTGGACCAGGAGCAGTGGGACAACGGCTCAGAAGCTCCTACCTCTGGGCCGGGAACAGTGGGACTCAGTACCTTGGTCTGGTGGTCTGGTGTCCTCTGTGTCTTTGTATTGTGGAATCAGGTGGCTGCCTGTCTGCAGCGGGGTGATTCGGTGTCTTCTGCATGACTCAGGACCTCGGTAGGGCATGCACAGACCTGCCTGTCTGCAGCGGGCTGTTTTGGCATGTGTTCTGTGCGACTGGGGACCTTGGTGAGGTGTGGGCAGACCTGCCTGTCTGCAGCAGGGTCTGGTCAACATTTTTCATTCTCCAGAACTAGCTTGAAAGTGACTTTGCTCTTCTGTTTATTTACATTTTCTCATGCCCAATTCTTATTTCAATCAGTACAATTTATAAAGAAGGATATAACCAAAGTGAATGAAGTATGAGACACCTGGCTCTTTAGAAAGGAGAAATAAGTACCAGGCGAGGGATGAAAACATCCACTTGATATTTACAGGTAGAGAAAGCACTGTTTGCACATGTATTATTCAAGATTCTTTTGGCAGAAACTGAAGTAGGGGTGGAAAACTTAAGAGGAGGAAGCCAAAAACCTTAGTAAAGACCTGAACTCTGGACTCTGTCTCTCTCTCCCTCTCTCCCTCTCTCTCTCTCATTAGCGCCTCTCAGAAGCCCCCTGCCATTTGTATGATACTGGATTCTTTTCCATCGTGGAAAACTTAAACATTGATTATCTTTAATTTTTTATTCTGTTGCTTGAGCCACCAAAATTTCAAGCTCGAAAATCCAAAGTCAGTTTGTTTCCATTTTTTTTTCTTCTTTTATGGACAAAGTCAGTTTGTCCAGGTTCTTTCTCTTCAAACAGTCACTTGGGGTGACCCAGCAGGAACATAGTCACTTTCATTGGACCTCTTGCTTGGGGCTGAGAGAGAAGGACTTCCTTAAAGAAGGCGCTGGAAGAAGAACACATAATTTCTTTCTCACAATGCTTTCTATTCAACAATGATAATGACAGATCCCATTATGCTTCCTACTTTTCTCATTCTTGCTAGAAAGTTCAGTATTAAAATATATAGTTAAGGGCCGGGGATTTAGCTCAGTCGTTCCGCCGCCTGCCTCGAAAGCACAAGGTCCCAAGTTCGATCCCCGGTACTATA
>NW_004624805.1:9123956-9168944 GCF_000247695.1 Heterocephalus glaber
ATATATAAACAAATTTACCTCAGGTTCATGGAATCTGGTTCAATTATTTTCCATAAGATTTCTTACTTTTTCACTTAGTGAAAAGTAATTTTCTTTTTTGGGGGGGTCTTAAAAATAAGATCCTTGAGTTTTGGACACAGATGAATAATAGTCGATAAATAAACAACGGACCCATAACACTGGCCCAAGTGTTAGTACACTTGCTAAATAATCCAGTGAATTCCCTGCACCAATCGCCTGACTGTAAAATATTGGAAAACTTCTGAAGTATCAAAATACAAAAATACAAAGAACCCCTCTAGTTAGTATCTTAGTCTGATGGGATGCTACAACAAAGTAGCATGCCTGGAGTGGCTACTAAACAGCAGAAATACACCTCTCGAAGCCTGCGAAGTGCGAGATCAAGGAACCAGCGGATTCTGAGTCTGGTGAGGGCGGCTTCCTCACAGAAACGTCTTCTTACTGTCGCCTTCCGCAGCAGAGGGGAGTAGGACCCCAGGATCTCTTTTGTAAGTGTACAAATCCCATTACAGAGGCCTCTGCCTAAATACATCCCAAAGCCCCGGTTTCCTACACGTACAAAACTTTGAATACTAGGATTGTAACATATGAATTTTGAGGCCACAGAAACATTCAGACCACAGTAATTGAGTAGGTACGTTTCATTATTCACAGTGCGATTTGGCTTGGAAATTTTAAGCATTTTATTATTTTTCATTATTGTTCCTTCACGTGTGTTACTACAGTTCCCTGGTATCTCTTTCTTCATCTTTCAGTCCAAAGAATAATGACAATTTCTGAGGACTTTTAGGCATCTTCCCTCTAATTTTAATATTGGGAGGAATTTACATATAACCTCCAACTCTTTTCCAATACAAGGGTAGAAACAATTTGCCTTTCAAAAGGAGATGCTGTGCTTCGGTTGCCAAGGAAACAGCAGAGCAAGTAGAGGACAGCCAAACAAGGTAAAAGCAATCAAGAGAGAAGTAGTAAGAGGACAGGCTGGGCACATGATGATGCTTCACTCCACGAGGCTAACAGCGTTGTTGACTCTCTAAGACTGGCTTGATTTACTGTTTCCTGACTCACTGCAATCATGACAGAAACGTTCCTTCCTTTCAAATCTCAGCCCACAGACTCCTATAGCAATGAATAGATTGAAGTGAGTAGATTTTAAAGCAGAAGAAATATCTCCAGATGCAGATTTCTTTTCTTTTTTTCTAAGGTCCCAGTGGGCCTTGGGAAAATGGTTTTCAATGCTGACTTTCTGGAAGTGATTAAAAAAAGTTTAGAGTGACTACTGATGGCCATTAACACTAACAACATAGAAAATAAATTTTGTAAGTGAGGATTTGTTTAGCAGTTGACCCAAAGTATTATTGTTTTTTATATTGACCATTATACGCTTTGAGTTTGAAATAGGGATACTTTTAGGGTATAATTTTAGAAATCAAATTTATGTTTTAAAAATCTCAATTGTGAGGGCTTTGGTTCCTGTCAATCCTAACACTGACCTTCATACTTCACAGTTCACAGTGAGTCAGGCGAATCTGAGGTGATAGACAGAAGGAAGTTGGTATTGCTATGGAGTCTAAGTCCTAAGAAATCATCCTTCTAAGAATCTGGGGCAAAAAAATTAAATAAATACAAATATTCACAGACAATAACCTAAAATGTTTAACCAAAATAGCCTTTGAACTACAACTGGGAAATCTAAATAACCCATGTAAATAATTCTGCTTTCTATTTCAAGGAGATTATTCACATGCCAACTCACAAAATTATCCATTTTCATTGTCATATGTACAGAGGTTAGGATGAAAATCAAAGAAACACTTGAAATTGCTGATTTATGCATCTTGTGTACCTAGCAAATATGTACTTTACCTATATCCTGGTAATATATGAAAATGGGAAGCTAGGAGAGGGAGAGAAAGAAGAAAGGAATTCAATAAGAAAAGGGGAAAAAAAAGAAAGATGAAAAATCAAGGGACATAAAGATGAAGGAAGAAAGGAAAGAAGGAAGGAAAGAATAGAAGGGATTTACAAGATATGATTTTAAAGCATTCAACTGCACTTCCTTGTTTTCAGTATCTACATTCTGCTTAGAGATATGAAATCAGCCTGGCTCTGACATACAGCATAGTGTAAGTCCTTATACAATACAGAATCCTTGTGCAAGGGTTCCTGAGGCACTGATAGGAATATGTTTTTGTTCATGTGAGTAGGGTTTTGTGAGGGTTGGGGACAAAGTTTCAGTTTAAATATGTAAGGTCCTTATTACACTTCAGAGCCATTAACTTGGCTCTTGCTAGAAACAGAAATGAAGTTAATATAAAAGAGTGCACAGCAGTGTGAACTGAACTGTGCTTTCAGCCCACCAGCTTTCTGAGGCAGAGAGAATATACCATGTCAGGAGGTAACTGATGACTCCTCATCCCAGTGTCACTGGCTAAATAAAGAGCAGGACTCTAAGGCAAAGTCGTTTCTGCACATTAGCCTATATTCTACATCAATAGGAAAAGATATTTTTAAGTGTTTATTCTTCAAATAGAAAAACCTCCTATGCTTATGATATAGATAAATCTTTAAAAAATATTAAGGATAAATTAGTAAGTCCTGTGCCTATCAACAAAGATCTAACCCTGTGGCGAGATGGGAGGAGACTGAGTGCAACTGAGGATTTATTATAAATCAAACACTATGCTGAGTGCTAAGATCAGATACAGTTCCTGAGTTCACAGAGACTGGATCTTATATGGAAAGAGCCAGGAACTAAGTGCGCACACAACTGTGACAAATGTATGGATAAGAAGTGTTAGAAGATGCAATATTAGGAGCCAGGAAACTACAGCCCATGAACCAAATCCAACTTGCTACCTAGTATAGTACAGCATATGATTTAAAGATGGTTTTAAAAAATTTAAATAGTATCACTTTAAATAGTCCTATTTAAAATTTTTCTGATTGGCTCACAAATATACTTAATTTTGATTATTGGTCCACAAAATCTAAAATATATTCTCTGCGGTCACTTACAGGAAGTTTGTAGAGGCTTTTCTATGTCATGGGATTTGCCCTAATTATGATGGTTAATATTATAGACCAACAAGCCAAAAATTATAAATGGTCTGAAATGAAAACATTTTATTAATATGTTTTGTGTCAACAATTTAACAATCCAGACTCAAAATTGGAGTGAAAGATTATGTAAAGCTCCATTGGACATACAACCAAGTGGAGCACTGAATGGTATATTGGCTTCCTGCTTCAAGCAACAGGAAATTTTGGATGTCAGTCTTCTCCTATCTGTCTATTGCAGGGGTTATTTTTATGAAAAAAGAATTTTCCATAGAAATTGTCTTGGACTGTACAATGGGACAAGTTCAATTTGAAATAAGGCTTGAAATCATAGTAAGAGGGAAAATGAAATTACTGAGTTTCTTGAGAAGAAAAAGCTCACAATATACTTGACAGTTGCAATAAGGGATGAAAAAATTTTGGATAATCCCTACTGAAACATACTATGTGACAGCAGCAGAAGTGTTGGGATACAAAAATCAGGGCACTCGGGGTGTGCCAGGAAGTAAATTTGTTACTTCTTGTATTTCTTCCAACTTAAAATTACACATTTTCTCAGGGTGAACTGAATGAGAGTATAAGGGCTATAAATCACTAAATAAGAAAGAACAAAAGCAAATAGATTATCAGTGAGGACACACACAGCGTATCTTTTCATTTCAAGTCATGTAAACAAGTAAAAATTGTAATTTTTAAGGCCCCGAGCTGTTTACTGGTATCAATTTCAGCTTTTTGGGTCACCAGGTTTAAGAAGATTCTTTTCAGTGTTTTCGACAGATGAGCACTGACCCAGTGTGGGTGGGTAGGAAATGATTTCAGGGGAAATCAATGCTAGAATGTAACCCTATGGCAAGTAAGACCTTTAGTCACCATCTCTGCCTCTCCTGTGAAAATGCTAACAGGTCCATAACAATCCCGAAGTAGATCCTGGTATTTCTGAACCAAATGAATGAATGAATGAAACGGATAGCCTAGTTGCAGCCAGTATATAGGCCTACATGGCTACATTTCCATTTTAATCCTGCCCAAGGAGATGAAGAAGGTGGCCCAGGTGGACGGGTATCCAGTGCTTTAAGTGGTTCTGAAATGGACTGCAGAGAGAATACAGACATACACTGAAGCTGCGATCAGAGAAGAAGTCGAAGCTTTGGGGCTGACCACTCAGCTCAGTGGACAATGTCAAGTTTAGACAATGCTTGCTATAGTACAGGTAATAAGAAAAATGGTTTTAAAAACTGCCAAATGTTTCTAGTTCATCTGTTGCAACATAGAGTCTACAAATAAGAAGCACAGCATTCATTTTTTATGAAACTTTTCACTCTACTGAAAACCTCAGTTTAGATAATCAGAGATAGATGATATTCTCAATATTATCTCTAAATAAAAGTAAAGTACATTTCCTATATATAAAATAATTAAAAGTTGTTTTTTTTTAAATTAGGACTTTGCCTGGTGTTAGTAGGGTCATGAGATAGCCAAAAAAAAAAAAAAATGATGGATAGAGGTCAGTGTGTGACCATTTTTGGAAAACATACAATTAGCATGGACATAAGTAGACCTTCCCTCTTGGTTTATGGCTGACCAAACAACAATTCAGAGTGGGTTTGCTTAGTTTTTGTAGCTTGTTCATTTGATTGAATATTTTACCTGTCAACATAGTCTGGTATTCACAATGGGGTACAAGGTAGGGGAGTAAAGTAAGGTTAGAAAGCTAAAGGTTTCTGTTGTGTGTCTGCATAGAAATCATTAAAGTGAAGAATATGGATCTTATCAGATAGCAGTAGAACATAAAATGAATCTTGGATAACTATTTCCCTATTACCAAAGCAATAAAGATGATCTACGTGGTTACTCATGAAAGGACACTATTGAATATTTTTTGTATTTTTTAATTGCTTTTTAGGTTATATTATTGTAAAAAGTTGATGCTGAGTGGCCAAGCTGAAGCACCCCAAGGCATAAAAAATCCTTGGTAACATTTTTTAAGTTACATGGAAATATCAGTGTGTGCCATTGTTTGGCTTGAGATTGTAGAAAACATCTTTTTTTTTAAAAAAAAAATATGGTTCATTCAGCAGTTAACAACAAAGAAGGTTTCAGTGTATTAGACAATGGCTTTTATAGACAGATATTTTTCCCTCTCCCTCCATTAATAGAGGATCATAGAATTGCCACACAGTGCAATTTCCAACTCTGAACAAATCATCAAAACACAGGATCACTCACTCAAGGGGGTCTTCGGAAAAAAAGAGGGAAGACGAAGGGAATAGGCTAACAAGACTGTGAAATAAAAAGATCAGAGTTTCCTATAAACTCAAATTTTACACCTAGCTTTTCAATTGTTTTAAAATGTTGATATTTCTTGGCTGATGATCACTTGATAAGATCACACAGATAAAATAACACTTCTTGTTTTTCAAGCATAATTAAATCCAACAAAAAACAATATTCAAATCAGAGTAGATTAATACACAATGAATAATTATATGCACAGGGTTCTGTCTCCCAGCATAGAAAACCTAATGAGACCTTAAGGGACGGCATCTCTGGTAATCCTTTGTGCCAGTCACAGCCCAAGTGTCTGATAAACTTCTAGCAGGCAGTAGGTTGCTGAATGTCATTCAGTTGTTTGTTTTCCCCATACACACTTCCCATACTTATCTTTCTATTTTGAACATTTTTCCCTATTAATAAGATAATAGCAGCATTTAATTGTTTTGCTAAATGTAGATGATTTTAATTATTCTTGTAGAATAATATAAGCCCATATATAAGAGAAACCTTATTGCAAAATTTTAATTTGAATTGTTTGGTATTATAATGAAATAAAGGTTGTTTCAATACAATTCAGCAATGGATTTTATTAGTTCATTATGAACTTAAACTCAATTTACTTGAGCCAACTTACTATTTATTCAAATTAAAGGATTTATTCTAGCTATAACTCAAGAGTCATTGGCTCTATTTATTTGAGGTCATTTCAATTAATACAATGAAAAATGTTTGACAATGCTAAACTACAAGTACTACTTTTTGCAGTTGAAATTAGCTCTGTTTCCTTCTTAACCCCATCTTATTCATTAAAAATTGTAAAACACAGTTGGTTTTAACTGTTTCAATCATATTTTTTTTCAGGAAGTGTCAGTGGGCTAAAGGGATTTAAATGAATGCCTAAAACTAGATTTGTAAAACAAACTATATTTAAAGAAAAACTCCATCAAAATGATGATCAACATACAAGGGAGATGGATTTGGATAAATAATTTTAAAAATTCATTATCAGAAAGAAATATGGAGCCAACACAAAGGGATGGGATTTGAGGATAGAAAATCTCTTCATATCCATATTGATCACATATATATGAATGCACAAATATGTATTAAAAATTAATTAAGTTAGCACAGTGGTTCATCAAAATCATTGATAAGTTTTTCACCTTGTTAAACATATATGCTTGAACCAATTCATGTAGATTCTGACTCAGGTTGTGAAAGGTCTTGGAAATCTGGAGGATTCAATCTCTATAGAGAATTCATATCTTATCTGGAGTTAAGATATGAGGAAGGTTTATTTATATGAATTTAAAGTCATCAATTACATGCCTAAACCCTTCTCTCCATGTGTAAGCTACATGATAGATACAGCTTTTAACACTCTGGAAACAAACTCATTAAGAACACTGATAGGAAAACTTGGTACAGTGTTGGTAATAATTTTTGGAGCAAAGAGTCCTTGTTTTATTTTGTTTGTTTGTTTTTTGTTTTTTGAGACAGGGGGTCTTGCTTTGTAGTACAGGTTGGCCTTGAACTCACTATGTAGCCCAGGCTGGCCTTGAACTCACAGTGATCTTCCTGCCTCAGCCTCCCAAGTGGTGTGATTACAGGTTTGTGTCACCACACTTGGCTTTCCAGATAGTCCTTGGAATCATTTTTCCAAAATAAAGTATAGCAGACAAATTATTTGATCCTGTGGTTTTTTTCTTTTCATTTAAAAAAGGGGATCGACAGATGGAAGGTGAGGGGGAACGAGGGGAAGGTGTCATAAAAAGAATTAAAATGTGTTACGTACTTGTACTAACTCTCCACAATGAAAATGATCATTAGGTACTGTAAATATGCACTAATAAAAATTTTAAAAATTTAAAAGCATTAACAAATACGATTATATCAAACTTAGAATCTTCTGGACAGCAAAAGAAACAATCAACAGGAAACAATAGAGTGAAGAGTTAACCTGCCAAATGGGAAAAAGTATTTGCTAACTACTCACCTGACAGAGAATTAATATCCAGAATATATAGAAACTGAAAAATATGAAGGGGAGGAAAATGGCAAAGTGGTGATTGGCAGCAAAATTCAGCCTCTCCAAGATCTGGAATCCAGACATTTGAAAATAATAACTTAGTGAAGAAAACAAAGACAAAAACAGAAACAAAATGGTGATTGCCAGGAATCAGGAAGGACCTTTGAGGAAATCAGAAGCTATGGAGAAGTCGAGGAGAAGCTTCACACTGCAGAGAAAAAAGCCAAAACAATGGAAACTCTTACTGGCTGGTGGCTCCAGGAGAGGGGAACCTGGCTACCCAGAAACATGGTATGTGCCCAGTGCTGAGAGAGCTAGGAAGAAATGGTGGTGGAGCCCACAGCTGTTGGGAATTGCAAAAGCAGCATGGGGCTTTGCTCTGAGTGGACTCCTTCCACACAGCAGGTAACAGCGGGAGAAGGATTCCACCTCATATGCTCACTGCATCACCAGAGTACATAATCAGGTGTCATTCCTGGGAAAAGGTGAAATATTTAAATTTGGAACTTAGAACAACTGAAACACAAGTTCACTACAGGGCTCCCAGAGATGCCCTCCTACCATGAGAAGCCATGAGAAACAGCCATGGATAGGGAGAAGGGTAGAAAGAGATCCCTTGAGAAGTTTAAGCTCAGGCCAGGAAGGACAGAAGCCAGGCTGAATTCAGTGAAGCTCAGAAATGGCTTAGTTTGAAAGTGCTGGCATTAAGTACTTAAACTCTCACCCTTCTGCCTCTGTCCAGCAACGGATCTAAAGTCTGATTGTCTTCCTTATGTTCATGGCAAGGACACTGCCACAGCCCAGGATGAAAAGAGGGACCTCTAGAATGGGGAAGCACCTCACAAACCCACAGGCCATAAGACTAGGTGGAGAAAACTATGAGTTGCTGGACTTCAAAACTGTAGATCCTGAGGGGAAAAAGCATTCATTCAAAAATAAGAATTTTTTTGGTCTGTTTTTGGATTCTTTCTCTCTTTCTTTCTTTCTTTCTTTCTTTCTTTCTTTCTTTCTTTCTTTCTTTCTTTTCTTTCCTTCTTCTTTCTTTCTTTTCTCTTTCTTCCTCACTGGTTTATTGGGGTTTGAGGAACTTTTTTCATCTTTTTTTCTTTCTTTTTTTTAAAAAACATTTTTCCTTTTAATTTTCTTCTACTTTTTATTCTCCATATTATTTCTTTTCTCCCTCTTTTGTCTTTTATTCTCTGTTTCTCTTTTTTGGGTTATCTTTATCTAATTCTATAACTATCCTTCTACTCCTAATAGGATCCTTTGTCTCACTATGTCTTCTTCTCATCTCCCATTGTTTATTTTTTCAAATTTTTCTTCTTTCATTCTCCCATTCCCAATCCCATATCTTTAATATTACAACCATTAGCTTTCTTAATCTTTAGTTAGTTTGATTCTATGCTAATACTGATGAATTATTTTCTATCATTAGTGGAGATATAGTTATCCTATTTAGTAGATATTTGCTTTATGTCAATATTTGGTTTGTCTTAGTATATACTAAAATTATAGACTTCTTTTCTGAAGTTAAGCATGGTACATTATTGGTTCTTCTGGTATGTCAATAACCAGTTTGTCTTGGATGATATTGCAGTTGCTGATTTACTTGATATTGTCAGAGTTGCATAGTCGTTGCTATTAATAGATTTTCTCTATATGCTAAATACCCAGATTACCTTTGCAACATTAACAATACTGTGGTTCATTCCCGGAGAACTGCATGCTGGGCCAATTACACTGCGTCCTCCCCTCTCAAATTAGCAGAGGTGGTTGAAACGTGGAACAGAGGCAAAGGATTATCATTAACCATGCCCTGAGTGCATCACTGAAAAGCAGATTAACTAAAGAGATCTCCATACTAGCAAGGAAGTCTTTCCACCATCAGCAGGCACAAACCTAAGCACAAAACAAAACGAAACAAGAAACTTAAAAAACTCAAATAGGAGATGCTGGTATTACAACTCAGAAGTAGGTCGCATACTCAGCATGCATTAGGCCCTGGGTTCAGTCTACAGAGGAAACAAAACAAAGTACCTCAGATAATATAATTATGAAATAGGCAAATGTTCTGAGTAGATATTTTTCAAATGAAGAAATAAAAAAAGGCAATAAGCACATGGGAAAATGCCCAACACCATTAATCACCAGTGAAATGCAAATTAAAACTATTAGGGGATTTAGTTTCAGGTTAGTCAGAATGGCCATTATCAGAAAAGCAAAAAAATAAATGCTGATGAGGATACAGGAAAAAAGGGAGCCTTCCATTGTTGGTGGATTGTAAATTAGTGCAACCATTTTGGGAAAATAGTTTGGAGCTTCTCAAAAAGAATTAAATAAAAATAGTCCTACCATATGATTGAGCTATTCCATTTCTGAGCATGTATCCAAAGTAAATGGAATTGGCACATCAAAGAGATAACTGCTTCCAAATTTACTGTAGCGCTGTTTACAATAGCTGAGCTATGGAATCAACCTAGTGTCCATCAATGGATAAAGAAAATATGTCATATTCACACAATAGAATATTATTCTCACATAAAAAGAATGAAATCCTTTTATTTGCAGGAAAATGGATGAAACTGGAGGATATTGTGTTCTTTCAGACAAGACAGACACAGAAAAATAAATTGCACATCTTCTCTCTCACATGTATAAGCTTAAAATGCTGATCTGAAAGTAGAGTAATAATTACTAGAGGCTGGGGTGGGTAGGCAGAGGGATGTTGGATAATAGATATCAAAACAGAGAGTAGGAATAAGTTCTAGTTGTCTACAGAAGAGAAGGATTACTACAGTTTAGAAGAGCCTATTATGTATTTTTTGAAGTGCTATGAGAGAAGAATTCAGAGGCTTCAAGCATCAAGACATGATAAGGATATGGAAATGCTGATTACCCTAATGTACTGAACTATCACACTGTACCCCACAAATATCTACAATGTGTATGAGTTGAATTTAAAAAGTAAATAAAATTCATAAATAAAAATTTAAAAGTCTTAAACATTTTATATCTTTCAACTTAAAAAGTTACACAATTTCTGAGCGCAGTGGTGCCTGCCTGCAATGTAGCACTGTGGGAGGCTGAGACAAGAGGATCTCTGGTTCAAGCCCAGCCTGGACAACTTAGTCACTTAGCCAGGCCCTGTCTCTAAATTTAAAAGAAAAGGATTGGAAATGTAGCACAGTGTGAAGGCCTTGGGTTCAATCTCGGGACTGAAAAAAGAAAAGAAAAGAAAAAAGAAAAGAAAGTCATACAAGTAGAGTTTTAGTTGTATGCAATTAGTACAGTAAGAGTTACTCAGTGGTTAATTAAGTATCAAGATTGTTAAATATCTAGATTGATCAACATTTATTTTAACTAAATCTATAATAAAAATAATTGCTGTTAAACTTAATGTCTATGACCTAGTTTCTTTTTTTTTCTGATGTATGAAAAATGTATTCTTCTAAGTAGTGGATTCAGATAGTTCCCAAATGTTTAAAATAAGAAGTTTCAAAAACCATAAAACAGTATGACATAGCAAACATGCAATAAGAAAAGTATGTCAGAAGTAAAAGCTCTCTAAAATCATGTCTTTTCAGATAATATATCAGAGTTCATAATTTCTCTCTCTCTCTCACTCTATTTTCTGTGCTAGAGTTGAAACACAGGGTCTCATGCATGATAGGGAAGTGCTGTAATACCTGAGCACATTCTCCACTCAGACTGTATAATCGCAGCCACCATCCCACAGAAATAAAAATAAAACAATATTTCAGCACCTGTAGGATGATAGCCACAAAAATATTAGAGATGGTAGACTAACTAAAAACTCTGTACAGAGACAGGATGACTAAAAGACTAAAATGGTATGAAAGGGAGAATCTACAAACAAATGAAGTGAGAAAGTTTACTTGCACTGGTTTGGGCTCAGGTAGAGAAAAATCAAGTAGACTCTTAACAAGGCAAGTGCAATGTCACAGTGAACACCCAAAGGAGGTTTCTAATGATAAGCTCTCAGAAAATCACAGAGCATGAGATCATGATTGCACAAATTGTTGTATTGGACCTAAAATGTACAAATAATAAAAACCATGCAAATAACACTATGACCATTTTTAAAATGGAAAGACATAAAGGAAGAATTCAAAAGTACTAGAAAATTCAGAAGACCAAACAAGAAAGATTTGAAAGTAACCAGAAAGAAAAGATAAATTATCAACTAATAAACAGTAATGCTGATAGCTGACTTCTCAAAAGCTATAACAGAATCTACAAGGAAGAGAGAAATGCCACTGAAGAGCTGGGAAAATGACTATCAACCTTGAATTTTAAATTCTATTAACTGTTATTTGATACTGTGACAACATAGAGTTATTTTCAGACGTAGAGTGTGGTTTCATTTCAATGGTAAGTCCCCCTAGGGGACTACTGCATGAAGGAATCATGAAATCCAGATGGAAGGGCTGAAACCTAAAATAGAATATAAACAAAAATGTTTAGAAATATGTGGGTAGATATATCAAAGCATCAACAATATAAGAAATAATAACAATAATGAGAAATGTTGGGGGATGTATAAAAATATAGAATCCTGGAAAACATCAGCAAATGAATTGTATTAGAGATAACTAGAATTAAAGTTGCAATACCTTATCATTGAAGAGGATAGATATAATGATTAGTTTTAGGTAAAAATCTATATTAAAATTGTATAATAAACTTCCATCTGTGGTAAAATGTAGAAAGTTGAAAGAGACTGCATTCCAACTCAACATTAAAAGCAACCATGTAATGCTATAACTTTTTTCTTTACATCAGAAAAAAGAACACACAAAGAAATCTAAATAAACAAGTGTCAGATATTGACAAGACAGGTCAAAGAGGAAGTGCCACAGAGCTGCCTCTGTCTTTGGCAAAAGAATGGAAGGAGGATGAATCCAGCAACAAGATCCATGTACAGAAATAGTGTGACTATTAAAAAAACTTAACAGTCATGTGTTTGCTTACATGGATCACTAATATGTGAGTGCTTTCCAGCTGTGGTGCAAATTAGCACCTGTTTGCCAAGATTTCCTCATGGGCTTTGGCTGTGTACAAAGTGGCTGCCTGGCTCTATCCATCCAGAGTCACCCTAGACATGAGGGTCCATCCTCAGTTGAAAGGCAGTGGCCCACTAAAGGCTGAGGGAAGAGCACAGCTGGAAGAAATTCAACCCAGATACTCTGGGCCTTGACAAATGCATGAAGCCAGGAGAGAGGTATGCTAGAAAACAGAAACTTATGCCAGGATAGAAGAGAAAAGGGAACTCACGAAGGCCCCAAACAGTGGGGAAGTTTTGCCACAGAGCTTTCCTATGGCTTGGGAAGACAATGAGTGGTCTGGAAAGGCAATGAGTGGGCCAGAAAGCGGTCAGTGGAGATATGAAGATACATAGACTACATTCTGTACTCACCACACTATAGGAAACTAGTGATGGAAATATAAATAAAGCTGCAAGAAAGCCTAAGCCAACCTAATGACTAGTTGGATTGCTTCAGCCCACTTATTTTTTTTTTATTAAATTCTTTTATTGGTACATTGTAGGTACACAACATAATTACATTTCTCATTGGGAATTGTACCTTTACATAATGCATCTTGGTTCCTATTTTTTCCCCATTCCTAGCCCTCCCTTCACCCCCTCCACCCTTCCCTATTTACAAAGACTTTATTTCCATTTTTTCCATTTCTCATCATTTTTCCTTTCCCTTCTTTCCTTCCCCTGCCCCTCCCACTACCCCTACCCCTTTGGACCTTTTCTTCCTATTTTACATTATCGATTATTCATTCTAATCATTGGTACATTTTAGGTACACAATGTAATGACATTCATCATTGGAAATTTGCACCTTTACATAGTCTCTCTTGGTTCTTATTTTTCACCCTTGCCCAGCCCTTCCTTCAACCCCTCCAGTCCTCCCTATTTACAAAGATTTTGTTCTTATTTTTCCATTTTCTCATATTAATCCCATTCCCTTCTATCCTTCCCCCAGCCCTCCCACTTCCTTCCTCTTTGCCCCTTTTCTTCCTATTTCACATTACCTATTATACATTTAGTCCTTATTTACACTTTCAGTTTCTCACACCAGAGAAACTATTCGGTATTTATTCATGTGTGTCCTATTGATTTCACTTAAGAGTATCGCCTCAATGTGCATCCACTTAGCTATAAATGTCTCTAATTTCTCATTTTTTATGGCTGAGTAGTACTCCATTTTATAAAAAAACCAATTCAGCCCACTTATTACATCAACTAGTTGACCAAAGAAGAGGGTTTCCCTTTCCTAATGTCAATATTATTTATTTCAGTCTTCATGGTTCCTTTACAAACAAAGCTAAGCATTAAAAAACAGATCAGAAATAGTGAGGCACTCATAAAGCACGACAATATGGCTCATATTAAAGAAAATAAATAGTCAATAGAAATAGACCCACAGATTGCACAAATGTTAAGATTATGACAGGAATTTTAAAATAACTATGATAAATGTATTAATGAATAAATAAAGATAGACATATTTACTGATGAACAATTTTAACACAGAAATAGATAAAAGATAAAATTCTTGAAAGAAACATAGCTTATCAAAATTAACACAAATGAAACCATAAACCTAAATAGAAGACAAATTATGTGTAGAAAGGTATTTATTGAGCATGTCTTCTTAACACATGACACTTCTTGCGACACTCCTGGAAACTCATTTCTGTGTGGAGATTTCTTAGCTTCTTTTCTCATTGAACTGAGAATTACTGATCTAGAAGTATAAAATATACAAAGATAAATGTCAGTATTTTAGGCCAAATTCAAACAACAAGAGATATACTGAAATTAAATGGGATTCATGACTTGGTGTCAGGACATATTTCTGGGATTTTTGTCACTTGTTGATCTGTATTTTCTTAGCCTTCATCAAATTCCTGATGGCCTTAGGTCATGAGATAAATGTAGATTATTGTGAAATAGGGGAAGAAAATCCTGAAGGTGATAAAAGAAAGAATTGAGTATATGTACAAAGGGAAGGTAAGACTGCCATTTTCCTTGATCTGGAAATGAACATCAGAAAAATCTGTGAAAAAACTGAACTATCTTTCTTAGAATTTGCAAGTGAATACTATTTTAATTTCTATATACTCAGTTTCTGCATAAAAAATAAGCAAAGCTATCTGATTATAATAAAATAATGTATATTTTGGTTCTAAATTCTAGAACCAAACTGGCTTAAATCAAGAACAATGAAAACTCTGACAACATATATTGCAATAGCAGAGTAAAGAAACCACAGCTTTTCCATCTCTTGGAATGTTCTCTTGAAAAATCAAACAGGAGGAAAAGTTCAAATTGTCATGATATTGGCATAATTTACAAATGTTAATCTTTTTCCATGATAACCCCTCTATTGACTTGAATTGTTTCTTTATTGAGGAAATAAAACCTAAGAAAATAAATCTTATAGGAAGAAAGAATGAAGTCTTTACACTCTGAATGACTAAACATATATATATGTCCATGGAAAAGCTACGTAAGTTAGCTGATTTCCAGAATCCCCCATTACAATATAGCACTAATAGTACTCACTTCACATATCTTTGAGAAGTTTAATGACAAAGTGTTGTAGTGAAATGCTTACCTTTATAGATGCCTATGAATGAATATTATGACATTCAGAGGCTATTCCATTAAAAATAGACTGCCATGGAAAAATGCCATGATAGTAGCAGAGTATATTTACTTAATATCTAGACAGATGTGATTCACTTGCTGTGGGGAAAAATTTGGTAGATTAAATCACAAGATTTAGTCAAGTTTTTTGAATTCAGGGTAGAGGGAGGTAAACTGAGCTCATGTAATCAGCTAAAGATTTGACCTCATCTTCAGATTTCTATGAGTAAAAATCTTGCTTTTTAATATTTTATTTTAATTAGATACCAATAGATTCAATGAGATTTTTCTTCCTTATTATATCAGTTTGAGATACATATTTGAATTCATATTTGTAATAAAAAGTACTTGGTGCCTTAAATTTTTTTACATGTATTCATGAGGTGATCTCGAAATCTTTGCTTCTACAACCATTTTTCTAAACTCCTCAATCCCTTTCATTCTACAAAAAGAAATTTCTATGTTCTTATAATTTTTTTCTCTCCCTACTCTTCAAAGATCTTGTGAATCTAATTTTCTGTTTTGGCATACAGTTCCCTAACATGCGATCTTTCTTTCTCCCATAGCAAGAATTCATTCCAATAAAATGAATGTCTTCAATTCTTTTAACTTAAATTATGTGAGTGGGAGGACTCTCAAATGGCTATATCATTTAGGTTAAAAAAAAAAAGAACAATTAGAGCCAGAATCCTGCCCAGATATCAGTGGTGCAGGCATACAGGCCTCAAGCAGAAGATTGTCCTAACAACAGCTGTGCAGGCACTCAGGTCCCACCTAGAGGCCTGCCCAGACACCATGTGTAAATGCATGTAGGCTCCAGACAGAAGCCCTCTGGGATAACTGCACAGCAAGAAGATCCAAAAGGCCAACATTCTGATCTGAGGAATTGATGCAGTGGTGAGCGTAAGAGAGAAGGTCTCTCCAAGACTTGTTGAGAATTGAAGTTCACTGGGAGAGCAGAGTCACCACAATAAAGGAGCAGCATCCTGCAGCAGTTGAAATGAGAAGACTCCTAAACAAGGCTCAAAACCAGACATCCAGATCAACAAAGGGAACTCCAAAGGGCAAGGAGATAGAGCAATCTAAGACTCAAACACCTGGTCTCCCTGAACAGGCAAAGAGAAAGGATATGGAAAAATAAAATAAAAAATAATTTCTCATATAATGACACAGATGGTGTGCATAGTGAAAGATATGATTAATAACTGCAGAGCAGGCATGGATAAAATCAATTGAGGAGCTGAGGAACATGATAGAGTCCCAGCATAGGAAACAAATGGAATCTATAAAACAGATGCAAACAGATATCTAGGAGATTAAAAACTCCATTGAAAGTTTACCCCATAGAATGACCCAATGTGAGGACAGAATTTCAGATATAGAAGACAGGATTGCAATTGGTGAGCAGGAAAAGAAAGATTTCTTAAAAATAGCAAGGGACCAGGAGAAATCAATACAGCAGCTGCTAGATGAGGCAAAAAAGAATAACAGAAGACTGATCAGAGTCAATGAGGGTACAGGAGATACGGCAAACAATATAAAAAAATCTGTTCACAGAAGTAATGGCAGAAAAATTTCCAAGCAGGGGAAAAGAAGTTCACATACAGATAAGTAAGGTATGTAGGACTCCAACTAATTGTGATAAAAAAAGCTACACCTAGGCATATAATAGTCATGATTCCAGAAATGCAACAGAAGAACAAAATACTACAAGCAGTTAGAGAAAAGAAACAAATCACATACAAAGCCCAACAGAATCATAGCAGACTTCTCCTTGCAAACTGTCAAGTCAAGAACCTGGAGTAAAATATTTCAACTCCTAAAAGAAAACAACCTCCAACACAGTTTGATGTACCCTGCAAAACTATCTTTCAAAATTGATGGTGAAATAAGATACTTTCATGACAAAGAGCACCTTAGGAACTTCATGAATACAAAACCATCAGTCAAAAAATTGTTAGACAATATCCTAAGAAAAGACAATGAGGATCACAACCCCAGGAACCCCAGCAGAATGAATCCATCAGGCACAACAAGAAATTAAATGCAAAGGGGGAGATTCCAACAAGAAGAAAAAGTCATGACAATGATAAGTCAATATGTATCAGTTATAATCATCAATGTTAATGGTCTCAATTCACCAATTAAAGGAAATAGACTGGCAGAATGGGTCAAGAAGCAAGATTCAACAATATGCTGCATACAAGAAACACACTTAATTCAAAAAGAAACTCACAGACTGAAAGTTAAAGGGTGGAAAACAATACTCCACATGACAGGAACCTGAAAAAAGGCAGGAGTAGCTATCCTTTTTGCAGATCAAATGGATTTCAAATCAACACTGATTAAGAGAGACAAAGAAGGACACTACATCATTGTAAAGGGAACAATCCAAAAGGAAGAGATGACAGTCACGAACATATATGCATCAAACACTAGTGCACCCAACTATATAAAACAAATACTAATGGGGCATGAAAAATAAAATAAGCACTAATACAATAGTAGTGGGAGACCTAAATACCCCACTGTCACAAATAGATAGATCAACTACACAAAAAGTAAAAAACAAAATACTAGCACTCAACCAAAAACATGAACAAATGAACATAACAGATGTCTACAGAGTGTTCCACTCTACAAAATCAGAATACACATTTTTTTTCAGCTGCCCATGGGTTGTTCTCCAAAATAGACCACTTACTTGTTGATAAAACATGTTTAAGTAAATACAAAATAACTGAAGTTATCCCTTGTACATTATCGGATCATAGTGTGATGAAGTTGGAGATCAATAGCAAAAGAAACCACAAGAACTTCATAAACACATGGAAACTGAACAACACACTCTTGAACAATAATGGGTGACAAAGGAAATTAAAGAAGAAATTATCCAGTTTCTGCAATTAAATGACAATCCCAATACAACATATCAGAATTTAAGGGACACAATGAAAGCAGTCTTACAAGGGAAATTCATAGGAGTGAATACACATATTAGGAAAACAGAGCGAGCTTAAAATAAACAACCTAATCCTGAACCTGAGGCTTCTAGAAAAAGAAGAGCAAGACAACCCAAAACTCATACAAGGGAGGAAATTATAAAGATCAGACCAGGAATCAATGCAATGGAGACTAAGAGAATGATACAAAACAACATCAATGAAGCAAAGAATTGGTTCTTTGAAAGAATAAACAAAATTGACAAACCCTTAGCCCTACTTATCCAAAAAAAAAAAGGAAAGAAAGGGACCAAATCCTTGCAATTAGGAAGGAAAAGGGTGAAATTACAACAGACCCAACAGAAATCCAGAGGATCATCAATACTTACTTTGAGAATTATATGCTAATAAGATGGATAACAGAGAAGAAATGGACAGATTTCTAGGTACATATGAATTACCAAAGTTGAATGAAGAAGACCTAAAAATTCTAAACAACTCAATATCAATAAACAAAATTGCAAATGTAATTAAAAACTTACCAACTAAGAAAAGCCCAGGTCCTGATGGCTTCACCGCTGAATTCTACAAGAAATTTAGAGAAGAATGATTGCCACTATTCTTTAAATTTTTCAATGAAATTGAAAGGAAATCAATTCTCCCAAATTCAATCCTGGAAACAAGCATCGCCTTGATCCCAAAGCAGAAAAAGACCCAACCAAAAAAGAGAATTACAGGTCAGTCTCCTTAATGAACATAGATATAAATATCCTCAATAAGATAGAGGCAAACAGAATGCAGAAGATCATCAAGAGGATCATACACCCTGAACAAGCAAGTTTCATCCCAGGAATTCATGGATGATTTAACATTTGTGAGTCAATAAATGTAATACAGTATATTAACAGAGCCAAGAACAAAAACCATATGATCATCTCAATAGATTCAGAAAAAGCGTTTGACAAAATCCAATACCCATTCATGATTTTAAAAAACCCTTCAGAAAATTGGAGTAGATGGTTTGTATCTCAACCTGATAAAGGCTATATATGAAAAACCAATAGCCAACATTATACTAAATGGTCAAAAACTGAAATCCTTAAAGCTAAAATCAGGAACAAGATAAGGATGTCCACTATCACCATTCCTGTTCAATATTGTCTTGGAAACATTAGCCACAGCAATTAGACAAGAGAAAGAAATAAAAGGAATAAAGATGGGTAATGAAGAAATCAAAATGTCATTATTTGCAGATGACATGATACTGTACATAGAAGACCCCAAGAACTCCACCAAAAGTCTTCTAGACTTAATAACCAAATTCAGTAAAGTAGCTGGATACAAGGTCAACACACAAAAATCAATAGCTTTCCTCTACACCAATGACAGACTCACTGAGAGAGAAATAGGGCAAACAATTCCTTTCACAATAGCATCCAAAAACCTGAAATACCTAGGAATCAACCTAACAAAAGAGATCAAAGACCTCTTCTCTGGAAACTATAGCACTCTGAAAAGAGAGATTGAAGACGATATCCGAAAATGGAAAGACATCCCTTGCTCCTGGGTAGGAAGAATCAACATAGTGAAAATGGCTATACTTCCAAAACTGCTATATAGATTCAATGCAATCCCAATGGAAATCCCAGCAGCATACTTCACGGAGCTTGAGAAAACAATCCAAAAATTCATTTGGGATAAGAAGAGACCTAGAATAACTAAAGCAATTCTAGGCAACAGAGACATGGCAGAGGTTATCACAACCCCCAACTTGAAACTATACTAAACTGTGATAAAAGCAGTACAGTACTGGCAAAGAAACAGACTGGATGACCAGTGGACCAGATTAGAAGATGCAGAAACAATGCCAGACACACTCAGCCACCTCATCTTTGACAAAGGAGCCAAACACCCTCACTGGAGGAAAGATAGCCTCTTAAATAAGTGGTGCTGGAAAAATTGGGTTTCACCTTGCCAAAGATTAAAACCAGACCTATATCTCTCACTATGCACTAAACTAAAAACAAACTGGATCAAAGATATAAATATCAAAACAGAAACATTAAACCAGCTGGAAAACAGATTAGGAAGAACTCTTGAAGACATTGGCACAGGAAAAGATTTCATGAACAATACCTTAGTTGCACGTGAACTAGCGCAACATCTGGGACCTCATATTATTAAGAAGCTTCTGCACAGCAAGCGAACCCACAAATAGAGTGAAGAGACAATCCACAATGAGGCAAAACATTTTTATCACCTATTACTCACATAAATGTCTACTATCTAGAATACATAAAGAACTGAAAAAAATCAGACCTCCCAAATTTAAAGACCCAATCCAAAAATGGGCATCTTAAAGGAACAGACATTTCTCAGAGAAAAAACTAGAACCAGCAAATAAACATATGAAAAAATGTTCAGCTTCCCTGGTCATTCATGAGATGCACATGAAAACAATGCTAATATTCCATTTCACTCCAGAAAGCATGGCTGCTATCAAGAAATCAACCAATAACAAATGCTGGCAGGGTTGTGGCAAAAGAGGAACCCTTCTGTACTGTTGATGGGAGTGTAGACTGATGCAACAATTGTGGAAATCAGTATGGAGATTCTGAAAAAACTAGCATTAGAGGTCCTATTTGATCCAGCTATTCCCCTGCTGGGTATCTTCTCAAAAGAATTAAAAGAATCATACCACAGTGATATATGTCCACCCATGTTCATAGTAGCACAGTTTTAATAGCTAAAACTTGGAAACAGGTGAAGTGCCCATCAACTGATGACTGGATAAAGAAGATGTGTGTGTGTGTTTTATATAAAATGGAGTACTACTCAGACATAAATAATGAGAAACTAGATATATTTATAGCTAAATGGATGCACATTGAGGTCACACTCATATGTGAAATAAATAGGACACACGTGTAAATACTGAATAGTTTCTCTGGTGTGCGAAACTGAAAGTGTAATAAGGATAAAAATGTAGAATAAATAATGTGAAATATGAAGATAAGGCCCAAAGGGGAAGAGGAAGTAGGAGGAGTAGAGAAAGGGAAAAGAATAAATATGAGAAAAGGAGAAAGTCTTTGCAAATAGGGAGGGGTGGAGGGGTTGAAGGAAGGGCAGGGGAATGGGGAAAAAACAAGAACTAAGATATATCACATAAAGGTACATATTCCCAATTCTCATGTGTCATTGTACTGTATACCTAAAATGTACCAATAAACTTACTGAATAAAAAATATGAACGATTAGACCAGATGTGACAATTTTTGGCACCATCTTTCTATTGAATAAATAAAACACTGTAATCAGAGTTCATGATCTTGGCCTGGATAACTAACAGTAATAAACAAAATGCATAATACCATAAACCATTGCAAACCCAATTCTGCTCCTATGGTCAGGTTGGTTACACTCTCTTATTTTTACAAAGTGAGTGTTAAAGCTAACGCAGCACACAAAATATATAATTACCAAAGGAAAAACAGTAGAGTTCCTAGGGTTACTGTCCAAACAACCTGCATTGTGATGTAGCTTTTGGGGGTTAAAGTTACCTGGGAAAACTCATGCACTGAATAGGATGCACTGAGAGCTTGATTTTAATTCATTGCCTATTGGTAGAATTTTAAAAAGTTTATTCTAACTTTCTTCCTTACCTAAACACATAAAAAGAATAGTTGATTTTTAGTTCATCATTAGCTTTTGGAAAAGAATAGAAAAATTACCACCAACATCACCACTTATATGACACATACTCACAACCCATAACTAATGGACAGTTTTATAAATTATAGTAGAGTTTTTGTTTGTTCTGATAGAAAGTTAGTGGAACTTGAACCAAATGTCTAGTGGAGGATTAAAAATATTTTGTGTGCTATCTCTTTCTACCAGTACCCTGTCCTAGACTGATAATTTTATCATTAAGGAATTTAGAGTTAGGAGAGTTTATAAGATAAATGCAGGGAGACAAATCAAAACACATGTGTGCCAATAAAGTCTTTTTGGTCTGAAGTCCCAGAAAGGGGAGATGTGCTGTACAGATCAATGGTAACTCAGGGACAGTGCCTTTTCTGCTCCAGTGCCTCTCTGGGAAAGGACAGCCTGAAAGCTGGCCTCTTGCCCTTTACACACCCTGGGGCCAAGTATATTAAGGTAGAATCAACTGTGCAACGTACAGGATATGTAGGCAGAGGGGAGCATGACTGTTGCCTTGCCAAGTCACCCCAAGAAATTTGGAGGCATAGATGGGTTGTACAACCAGGGGGGCAAAGTTGAACATAGACTCAGTAGCTTTGTAGAATCCCCATGATAGAATACACGGAACTGAGGGACAAGCAGAGTTCACACACAAAACCAAAAACCAAAACAAAATAAAAACTGTGGAAGTTCTGTCTCACTGATGGAGTCAATATTGAGAGGGATGTTAGAGGCTGGAGGCCACTTGGCCTTGACAAAGTCAACGGGCATCATAGGCTTCACCACTGATACCTACAAGGCCATCTGGAGTACTAACCACTAATCTCACTATTGAACCCAGAAGCAAGAGTCATGCTGAGTGACATTCTTCCCAAATGGAAAAGAGGAAGAATGGAAGTAAGTGAAAATCAGGAAAAATAAATGTAAGCATTGATCCAAAAACATGTTTAAGTTTTTGAATCACATTAAATTTAGAATTGGAACTAGTATTTCATAGTTTTATTTTCCCCATTTGCTAGACTCAATAGTAAAGGTTCATAGAGAATTTCAGATTAGTTATAAATAAGAAAAGGAAAAAGAAGGAAGGGAAAAAGGAGAGAAAAATTGAAATATGCATATAAGAGAGGTATATTAACTGATCTAATTTATGATCTTAAGATTAATTTTAACACTAAGATAATATAACTTATAGCATTCTGATTTCTTCCTCAATAAAACCAGTGCTTCTCAAGGGCATGAGGCACTTGGTCCTGAATTTGGTAGTATTAAGAGGTATGGAAACTTTAAGAGTGTGGCAAAATGGAAGGTGGTTAGGTTATTGGTAGCATTGCCCACAGAATAGATTAATGCTGTTCTTTTGCAGTGAGTCAGTTCTCATGAGAGTGGTTTGTTACAGAAGAGCAGACCTGGCCCCTGAATCCATCTGCCTTCCTGTTTGACCATGCGGTGTCTTTCTTTTGCTAACATTTACATTTTAATACCATCAGCCATTCTGTGACATAACCAGGACACAAGTGCTATGCTTTTTTGGATCCTCCATCCACCAGAATTATGAGCCAAGTAAACCACTTCTCTTTATGAAGTTCCCAGTCTTAGAGTTAGAGCAATATAAAATAGATTAATACAAGTCCATATCTCAAGCATTATCTAACTGCTGGTCATATAATTGTTTATTTCAGAGAAGTCTTAAGATGCAGATCCAAAACCTCCACAAACACATACACAAAAACTTTGAAAAGAAGAGCCATTGGATCATTTGACTTTTCTAATAAGATTGAAGAAATTATATTGAGATTTACTTCTGATTTTAAAAATTCATTCATATATTTCAGTAAAAGAATTATTATTACATCCATATAAGTAAAACTAAATGTTTCATATTATGTGAACCAGAGTCCAGGTATAAGTAGTACATTACCTTGCTTAGAATTTTCTACATCTTTTTCCCCAAACATGGAGAAGATTCAGGAGAATTATTTCAAATTGAAATTTGAAACATCTTTGGTCGTGGTTTCTGGACAGTTCTGCTTCATCTTTCACTTTTATTCCTTATGATATTTTATCCCTGGAGTCTGCCAAATTTTTTGTTAAGAAAATAATATCAAGCAGCTTAAAATTAACTGTATGATTTCATATCAATGGTAAAAATTTAAATCTTCTCTTTTAGTTACAAGGAAATAATATGAGATTTCCAATTTCCAGTGGAGCATGTAAGGAGCTTGAAGATAATCACTCCAGCATACAGCAAGACAAAAGCTAAACAGGCTGAACATCAAGGTTTTCTAGATCTGTTAAGGAATTACTGTCACAGGGCAAAGTACTCTCCCAAAATATGGAGAGGCAAAAGGGCAGACCCGAAGAATCAGGGGTCACTAGAGCAGAATCCCTTGATCAGGAACCTCTGTGGAAACGGGCCATAGGGAAAGAAAACCTAAGTGACAACTGACCAATTGCTAGAAGCACATCTTGAGAACAAATAAAAAATTTCAGGGGTGTCCAATCTTAGGGAGTACCTACACTGTTGAAATTTTACCTTCAACCTCCCCAGTAGGTCTCACATTGAAGACCAAAGGAAAATACCCTCGGGTTTCTAGCAGTTGGAGAGAAAAATAAGAATTTTGAAATATTCCCAGAGAACTTTTAATAATAGGAAGAATGATTTCCTAAAACACTGGGATTTTATCAACACCTAATGGACACTGGAGAAGGGAAATAATCAACTTCAGTACTATTTAGCCCTCCATATGGAAGAAGGGAAATGCCACTCCCCACTCTCCTCTAGCCTTCACATAAAGGAAGTGAGCACCAAAGTGTTTTCCTGTCTCATGGAGGTGAATCAAAGAGTGAGACACACTTGGAAAAATCATAGTTCAGGTATGTGGGCTGAGTGAAAGGCTGATAATTAATCACAGAACCACAGAGGTTTCTTCTCCCCCATACCACACCACCATATCACTAAAAGCCTATTTACTGCAACTTATTTTTCCCAGTCTTCAAGAAAATGTTATTAGTCATACTACATGGTAAAAACACAAGTTGAAGAGTCAGAACAAACACTAGAAGTAGACTCACATATGGCAGATATGTTAGAATTGTTAAACCAAAACTTAAAATAATTATAATTAATATGCTAAAGGTCTAATATAAAAAGAAGGCAATGGGCAAGAACAGTTGGCTTGTGTAAGGCAGGAAGAGGGAAATACTAAGAAACAATTAAAATGAAATGTTAGAAATTTAAAAACACAGTAGCGGAAATGGGCTCCTTAGTAGACTGGATATGATCCAGGAAAAAAATCAGAGCGTTCAAGATACGTTTTGGCTAGAAACTCTCCAGATTGAAGGTAATGAGGAAAACAATGAAAAATAAACTGAGCAAAACATCTCAAAAGTTGTAGGCTAATTACATGCACAAAATATGAATACCAGGGCTAGGGATTTGGCTCAGTGGTGCTGTGCCTGCCTTTTAAGTGAAAGGTCTTGAGTTTGATCCCTGGTACTGGGGAGAAGAAAAAGAAAAGAGTACTAAACAAAATGTGAATTTGAAAAAGAAAAAAAAGGGAGAAAGGAACAGAAGAAATATTTGAAGAAACAATGAAGAAGAATTTACTGACATTAACATCAAGCACCAAACCAAAGATCCAGGAAGCTCTGAGAACACCAGAAGACTAATTACAATTCCCTTCACCCCTCAAAAAAGTACATATAGCCAGATAGTATTAAAATAGTAGAAAATCCGATAAAGAAAGAATATTGAAGAAAGTCAAAGGGAATAAACATCTAATATAGGAAAAAGAAAGTTTAAAATCTACATCAAACTCCTTTTCAGAAATTATGAAAGCAAGAAAAGAGTGGAGCAAAATATTTAAATTATTAAGAAAGAATGAAAAAGAAAAACTATCTATAATTCTGTACCCTACAAAACTGACCTTAAAAAGTGAAGGCGAAATATGGGATGGGGATATAGCCCAGCACTAGAGACTAGAGTGCTTGCTTAGCATATGTCCGGCCATGGATACAATCCACAGTACAAAACCAAAACAAACAAACAAAAATAATAATACAAATAATAATAATAAATAAAAATTTAAAAATAAAAGAACAACAAAAACGTAAAGTGAAGGAGAAATACTTTCTCAACAATAATTGATGGAATTGCCAATAAATGTACTTTGCAAGACCTGTAAAATATTTCTATAAAAAAGGAAAATGCTACAGGTTAGAAACTCAATTAACCCAAAGAAAGGGAAATTATTGGAAAAATACTAATGAAGCTACAGTAAAATATGTTTTAATTTTAAATTTACCTATTGGATGAAGAATAACAATAATGTAGTTGGTGATTATGCCTTATGAATAGGTGAAATGAATGTCAGTAATAATATAAAGAATGTGAGGGAGGAATTATGAATATTTTATTATAAGGTACTTTCACCTCTTGTGAAATGATATAGTTCTACATGAAAGTAAATTTATATTTCTGACTCTAGGACAACCACGAATATAAGCTTAAAGACTAAGTATAATTGACATATTAAGAGAGAGAAATAAAGTAATATAATGCACTCAGTGCAAACCACAGAAGGCAGGAAAGAGTGGAAGACAAGAATAGAAACAAAAAATAGTAATGAGTAGAAAACAATAACAAATGTAGTAGATATTAATACAAATATATCAATAGTTATTATTTAAATATCAATGGTAAAAATTTATCAGTAAAATAAAGGTACTACTACAGTGGACAAATACAAGACTCATATATATGTAGTCTACAGAAAATCAACTTTATATATGAAGACATATTCAGATTAAAATCAAAAGGATAGAGAAAGTTACACCATGCTAACAATAATCCAAATAAACATAGCTTAGTTTCAGAGAATGCAGATTTCAAAGTGAGGAAAAATATCAAGGGTAAATACAAGCATTACATAATGATAAAAAGGCCAATTCTCCAAGAAGATATTACAATCCTTGATGTCTATAAAGGTAACACAAATCATCAAAATATATGAGACAAAAACTTCTAGGATAAGGAGAAATAGACAAATCCATTTCACAGTTGGAGACTTCAATGCTTCTCCACGAACAAAGGATGGACATAACAGACAGAAAAATAGTAAGGATATACTTGAAGCAGGCAGCACTATCACCAACTGAGTCTCATCTGAAAACCCATTCTTCTGATCACCTGGAGCATTCCTTGAGTTAGTCTGCATTCTGGGCCATAAAGCACACCTTAGAAGATTTAGAAGAATAGAAGTCATACAATGTCTGCTCTCAGACCACATTGAAACTAAATCAGAAATTAACAAAAAGGTACAAAAGAAATTAACAAAAAGAAAAATTCCAAATTATGTGAGAATTAAAAAGTACACTAATATAAGACATGGGACAAAGAAGTCTTAAGAAAATTTTTAAAAATTCAAACAGTTCAAATAAAAATACAACACATTATGAGACATAGGGAAGGCAGGATTTAGAGGGAAGTTTATAGGAGGTGTATGTATTTGAAAAGTAGAAAGATACATAATCAATCATTCACCTTGGAGAATTAGAAAAGTAACAGGAAATTTAATTCAAACTAAACACAAGAAAAAATAATTAAAAACAGAAGAAATTGAAAACACAAAAAGCAATATAGAAATCCACAAAAATCAAAAGCTGGTTCCATGAAAAGATCAATAAAATTAACAAATATCTAGATAGCCTAAATAAGAAAAAAGAGATAAGATACAAATTACTAATATCACAAATAGAAAAATATCATTACAAATCATATTGTTATTAAAAGAGTATTAAAGGAATTTCATGAATAATTCTATGCCTACAAATTTGGTAGCATGAGAAATACAGTCTATCAAAACATCTCCAAGAACAATTAATACAAATAAATACTCACATATCTACCTATCTACCTACCTACCTATGCACAAGGATTGGGGTTTCTTTATAGGAAGTACCTGGAGGCCTAGGTTACCTGTAGACAAAATTCCTTCATTTTTTGGGAGACCTCAGTCTTTTCTTTTAAAGCCTTTCACTATTTGAACGAGGCATACTGACATTATTGAGGCTAAGCTGGTTTATCTAAAACCTACTGGATGAAACACTAGTTTTATCCAGAAAGTACTTTCAGAGCTACAACTAGACTAATTTGACTTAATTAAGTACCACAGCCTAGCCTAAGGTGACACATAAAAGTAGCCATCACAGTCCATTGCTTGTCACCCTGACACCCATATGCAACTACTTAAGCTGTACATAGTATTCAAATAAAGATAATAACAAGAAATGCTTTCATTTACTGTGATGAAACTTTCCTGCATACAACTGAAAATATACTAATCCTTTCCTCAGGAGCAGATGCAAAATCCCTGGATGATAGTCATTCTTTCTCTTGACATCCCAGAAATTACATACTATAGTATATTGTTAACAGTTAACTATTAGTTTTTTATTTTATAAAAAACCCCAAAGTTTCATAATCAAGTGATAAAAGAATAATAATAGTTATTATGCTGTATATCATCATCTTCATAGTAGTTACTCAGAGTACAAGACATGAACCAAAAAGATTCTTATAAACAGAAACACTCTGTTGTTTCAGTTAACTATTATAATTTAAAGTCAATACATCTTATGTGATAGGGAATACAGGAATCAAGAAAGCATAGAAATATGTTTGCTTAATAGATGTATTTTATACACATGTACATATAATCACACTTATGAACATATTCATAACAAAGTAAGAAAGATATTTATAAAATTACAGCCTTCAGTTCTGTATCATGTGTGCAGGAAGTATTTACTACCTATTCTCTATTTCCATTGCCTTCAACAAGCAGCTAAGCTAATTGTGTTGTTTATATGGTGGGCTAACCAAAATCTTCACTCTTCCACAGTTTGGGCCAATAGTAGTCTTGCCCAAATTGGGTTGTTATACTTTTCCTTTAAATTTAATTAGAAGGCCCGGTAGTACTTAAAGATGTCCCACATGATCCCCTGTGTTTCAGACACATCTTTCCTTAGATCCATTGAGGAGTAACTTGCAATTTCCCCTTGTAATCAAGGTATATTCCTGAGCCAGAACGGTTGCTCCATTCCTCACCTCTTGATTCACAGGCACAAGGAATCTGAGGTGGCTGTGCATAGTCTTAACTTCCAGCTCACAATTGTTCCCCATGCTTGAAGCATTCCTCTCCATGGAACTCAGTCTTCTAGTTGACAAGAGCATAAAGTAAAGATAAGAGGCAGTATTTTCTATTGGATTCCCAAGAGTAATAGTGAGTTATGCCATTCCATACTTTATCCTTAGACCCTTGGATTTTGGCTATGGTAGAAACAGAACCACATATTAGATGCCAATTCAAGGTCCTGGAGAATCATACCCAGAAATGCAAAGTTGCCACCTACATGGTGCGGAAAGATTCATCAAAAGGCCACCCCGCTATTCTATGAAACCAGCTGCTACAGGATGGTAGAGATCACAGAAGACAGGTGAATTCCATGTGCATGAGACCACTGCCATACTTTGCAGCAAAGTGAGTTCCTTGATCAGAAACAATGATATATAAAATATAAAGTTGATGGTTACAGCATATCAGTGGTGGTGAATCTATAACATGTGTGCCACAGAGGGCTGTTTGTTACCATTAAAAACTCTAAAAGGTTTGCCATCACTGGTATAGCTGATAGTTTTGGTATGAGTGTGCCATGTGTCGAAGGCAAATTCGTATCCAGACAAGTTTTTATTCCTGTATGACTAATTCCATGATGGAATGTAATCAGCCTACTATCAAGCAGCTGATCTTCATCCTGGGGAATAGCACTGTACTGGAGAATTAGTTTAGGTCTCTGCTGCTAGTAGAAAGAGTGCTCAACAGTGCTGTATCCAGGTTATTCTGGGTGAGTTGAAGTCCACCTTGCTAAGCCTATGCATAACCTCAATTCTTGTCACCATGGCTACTTTGTTCATAACCCAGCAGGCAATGTCTTGGGAAAGATCCCAACAGGTCTCCACAAAAAGGGTCATCCTAGCCACTTGACCTTAAAACCTTCCTCTGATGACCATTCATAGGGGACACAAATATCTTCACTTCCCACTCAAAGAGATTTGTCCCTGGGCCTTCCTCTTACCACTTATTTAATCATGTGCTTTCAAAGTCCCTAACCATGCAAGCAAACTACAGGCCACAGCCCAGGAATCAGTATAAAATTGTATACTTGGTTATTTCTCCTTTGAAGGGAAATGAACATCCAGGTGCACTATTCAATGTTATTCCCATGGGAGAATTTGTCCTCACCACCATCCTTCAGAGATGTCCCAGAAAGGACCAGTAATGTCACATCTGCCTGCATATTACACAAAACCTTCTGGAAGGCAGGCTCGAGTTTTCTCTTCCTCTATCAACTTATCACAGAAAAATCCTCAACAGGCTATAGGTGCAGACTGGGAGAAAAGTGCAGAAGAATTGGAAACTATGGGCATTCAGGACACTTCATGTAACTTATTTCTTCCTTCAGGGCCTGTTGAGCACCATTTCATATATACTACTTCCACTGGATGATGGATTGCTGCTGTGTATGTCCAGCTTTTTGACTAGGAGCATTGGGCAAGGAACCTAACAAGGAACTACCACTATCAAGAGTCTGAACTGTGATTCATGTATAGCAGCCTGTAAAAGGATCCAAGCATCATCTCAATTTGCCACTGACTCTTAAAGCTCTTTTAGATTTGCTGAGTTTTGTAGAGCAAGTAACAGAGGAGGTTTCACAGCAGTCTGTATCCATTGTAGAGTTTTCTCTTTTTCTGGCCTCCACTCAAAACTGGAAGTCTTTGAGTCATTCAGCAAATGGGCCAAACTAGCACATCAAAATGAAGAACACAATGTCTCTAAAATCCAATAAAGCACACTGGGCATCATGCCACTCTTAGTTTTAAGAGGCTAGATGCAGAAACTTACCTCAGGTTAGAGGAATATGCCAACATACCCACCTCTATAGATTTCACAACAGGAGTCCCCTGAAATTTTGTCTTCTTTCATCAATCAACTGACCATACAATCCTTTTTTTCTCGCTACCAGTCTGCACTTATGGCTTGATCAAGGACATCTTTTGAAATATGCAAAAAAATCCTAACATTCAACAATAAGAAAATGAAGAATCCCAGTTAAAATTAGACTGAAAGATCTGAATGAATATCTCACTAAGAAACTGTACATGACAAATAAACATAGGGAAAGATGCTGGATGTCACACACCACGATGGAAACTGAAAGTTAAAACAATAATGAAATACAATTGGTGCACCTACAAGAATGGCCCAAATCCAAATTGTTGCTAACAATACCAAACTCTAGGGAGGACGGGAGCAACAGAAACCATCATTCATTGCTTACAGGAATACAACATGATATGGGTTCACTGGAAGACACACAGTTTCTTAAAAATCTAAAAGCACTCTTATCGAGCACTTTCATGCCTTGGTTGTTACCCATATCATCTGAAAACTTATGTCCATGCAGAAAACTTGCCTTTAGTGCTTCAAGAGGTTTTGTTCAGGTGAATGGATAAATGGTGATATGGCAATAGGATAGAAGAAATGAGATTCAAGCCTTGACAAGACAGGGAGAAATCTTAAATGTTACGAAGTATATAATCACATATTGTGTATGTTACAGATTATAAAAAATAGATATGTTACATACTGTATAATTAAAACCATATCATATTTTTAAAAGCTAAGACTATGGAGTCAATAAAAGATCAATGGATACCAGGAGCTTGCAGGAGGAAGGAATGAACTGGTGAAAAGCCGGAGATTTTATGTGGTGAACCTATTTGGTATAACAGTATAATGTTTGATGCATGTCACTGTACAATTGTCAAAACCCATAGAATGTGCACCACCAAGACACAACTCTGTTGTGAACTGTGGACTTTGGTTAATAATGATGTGTCAGTATTGGATCATTGATTGTACCAAAGTACCCCTTGGTGTCAGATATGAATGGTGGTAGCACTGTATTTATGTGGGGGTAGAGGGCTTATGGGAACTCTCTATAGTTTCTGCTCAATTTTGCTATGAACCTAAAATCGCTTTAAAGTAAAAAATTCAGATTCAGATTTTCTGCTTCAGAAGATCTGAAGCATTAATCTTATTTCTGGAAAGTCCTACAGCATTGGACAAAGCTTCAGCATTTATTCTTCAATATTTGTTGTAAAAGTGAAATCATATTTTCAACCTCCAATGTCTATTGCAAAGAAAAGATAAAAGAAAACTTAACATTAATCTTGACTTTGACACTAATTTATAGGGTGATTTATTGGGTGAAGTTCTCCTAACCTTGTTTTCTCATATGAGTAATAAATGTCTCTCCTGCCAAGTCTCTCAATAGAGCTTTCCTTTAGACCCTAATATTATATGGCTTTTCTGAAAGTCGTGGGTGTGTGATGGTGCACACCGTAATCCCAGCTCTCTGAGAGGCTGAAGCAGAAGCACAGCAAGTTTGAGCCCAGCCTGGGCAACCTAGCAGCTTAGTAAGACCCTGTCTTGAAATAAAAACAATAAAAAGGAGCAGAGTTGTAGATTGGTGAAAAGGCCCTGAGAACAATCTCCATTATGGAAATAAAAAACAATAAATTTCTATAATCAATGACAGTGTCTGGTATACCTTTTGCCTAGAGTCCCTTATTCCATCAGCTCATATATCCCCTTTGTATTTCATTTTCTGTTTCTATCTTGTTTATCTTGGGCACAAACACACACACCATACACACAGTGATTTGAGTACTCTATGGTTAAGATCTTGTTAAAAAGAAGAGGTGATACATGTGCTATGAAATGTCCCCTTAACTCCTTTTTTGATCAGTAACATCTATCCATTATTAACTGCATGACAAGTGCTTCAAAAAGGTAATCAAATACTAGAATAATGCTCTTTGCAACCACAGCTCTGCCCGCCCCCTCTGTGCATAAAAACAGAGCAATGGCGCCTGGATGCCGGTGACCTATATTAAGAGATGGACCCAAACAGCCACTGGGCATCCTGGCCCGTGGCTTTAGGTGGTGGAATATGACTTTGTCCTTATCCAAATTTGAATTAAAAGATTTTCAAATAAATCCACTTGCAAGGAAAAAGTAAAGAGAGTACTTTCACTCTCGAGAATAATTCTGGAGTTTCTTTTGGAGGTCATGACATTCATCGTGGGATACTAGCACTGTGGAAGTCTGGGGCTGTTTGGGGTAACTCTACAGAAATCTGTAGCCCAGAGAGTATAGGGGCTCCCTGAGGTCAAGAGCTGCATCGTCACGGTTTTAATTCAATGCCCACCTTCTTTTTATACCAATAGTAAGGAAAGACCATGAAAGAGAGAAGAAGAGAGAGTGGGTCAAAAATTGTGACATATTTTATTGCAAGTACTGAACTCAAAGAGTATGCACTAGAAAATTACTTTTAAAAAATGAATACTGCCAAGAAATTTCATGGCTCTATGAGGATTGATTATGAAGTCAATCTCTTATCAGAAGGAGCGGTGGAACAATACTGTGCTTTTGTGTGTGCGTTTGGTTTTCATGTGTATTGACACTGATACTGAGAGGAGTAGTCAAGGAAGGGACAAGACTGACGTTTTTATTTTTTTTGTCCACTGAAATTTGTAGAAACTCTATTTTCAGGTCAATCATTTGTACATAGTTGAGTATATTTGGTAAAGCCCTTGGGAATATTTTACAGTAAATAGAAAATACTGCTCAAGGTCAATATGAGAATGTAGCAAATAGTGCTATCTCTGTTGCACCCAGAAAAATAAAGATAGATCAGGCTAAATCAATACTCCAATAAACACTTATTGATCATGGCAGCATAATGACTGTAACAGTTATTATTATAAATACATAAATTTTATTATATATAAATATTATAAAGTAGTATCACATAAATATTATAGACTAATATTTATTACTTTTTTCTTTTTGGAGAAATGCTGCAAGTGAAACTAGAAGTTTGATAATAAATTCTGTACTCCTTTTAGAAATGTGCGCAATAGGGTGTCTTCTATGTCCCCTGTTTGATACTGACTTGGATGGCATCTTTGACTTTTATATTAAGAAAACCCAGAAAATTAGAAGTATCCAAGTGAGGTGAAAATGAGTTTAGGGAATGAATATCACATATGCAAGCACCCTATTGGTATCAAGTTAAGATGCTCCCACACTCCAGCCAAAATATCCTAACATTCAAAATTAGAGTTTGATTATTCAAAATAAATGAAACATAAAGTTCTTGAGGTAACAGAATCCATCAAAAGAAAGATTAAAGTTTCAAATGGGCACCAGAGGGCATAAAGCACTTTGGAATAACTGAACTGTTAAAAAAATACCTTAAGTTCATTCAGACCAGATGATAGAAACTGTAAATGCTACAGCAGCAGGTCTTAAGTCAAGCACATCACCAGCCAGGATCCTCTTCAATTACACAAAAAAATAGTTTCATACTTATACAAATAGATAATGTCCTTCTACTTCCCCAGTCACCAGCCAAATGGGAAATTTTATTATTTTATGGAGGCCAAATAGATCATACTTATAGTTAAATCTTTACTGGACTTGAGCTTATGAGCTGGGATGATATTTTGAAGTTGTATCTAAGGTGACAATCAAGAATTTCCATTAAAAACAGGTAAAATGGAACAATACTTCATCAAGATATACAAATACATAAAAAATAAGTTTTTAAACCCTGAGAGATCATTATCTTACAATATTAATACTACACACCAGAATAGCTCTGATAAAATTATACTACTACCCAGCTTCAGAAAACATAATGACTTACCCAGAGCAACAATTCTCAAACTTTTTGGTCTCTGGAAATTTTAATATTCATAAGAATCACTGAGGACCTCAAGAAACTTTTGTTATCAAGGGTTATATTTTTCTCCACTTACTATATTAAAAATTAAACCTTAGACACAACCAAAAACATACAAATACACATTTATTTCCCTCCCAAATAGTGATGTCATTGTATAGCATGTAGCATCTGGACAACTTCACTGCATATCTTTGAAAGAATCAAAGTAAAAAATGAAAATAATATCTTCGTGTTATTATAAATGTAATTTTGACCACAGGGATATTCTAAGAGTCCAAAGGAACCCCAGCGCTCCAGAAATAATACCTGGAGGAGCACTGGTCGAGAAAACACTTTTGCTGTAGTATGTTTCAAAACTCATAAATCTTTCATATCCAGTTATCTGGATTACTATCCAATGGTCGTCCGTATCTCCTGCCCAAACTGTATTCCTCAGCAGTATTCACTTAGCCAATCTTCAGCAGAAATATTTAATGCCTTCCTATGTGCACAATAGCGCCTCAAGATCTGAGAGATCCCTGCACAAAACAGAGACATAACTTCATCGCATAGAAGCCATAGATTCTGTAGAGATATACGCACAGTGCTGCAGAAATAGATAGAAGAAAGTTTTTCCAGAATCTTGGCAAAGTGAGACAACTCAACTGACTGAATCGCATTCTTCCATTGCCCTTGCTCTCCTTCCTTCTTCAAATTGAAAGCTCTTACTTATTCTTCAGGTCCAAGGGCAAGTATTTCTTTCCAAATGAACTTCATTTTGATGATGAAGTCTACCTCAGCCCCATACTTTTTTATTATACTGCACAACACTTTATGAAGAGGCATTCCACTGAAATGTTTTCCAGCTTTGTTGAGGTATAACTGGCAAATAAATGTTGTATATATTCAAGGTGTATAATATTCTCTCTATATACACACACTATGAAATAATTTCCTTGGACAAGGTAATTAACATCTCCAGATACTTAAGATCTACTGGCTTAGTGATTTTCAAGTGCAAAATGCCTTATTAAAATTAACTATAGTTAATATATTGTACAACAGGCCTCCAAGATTTATTCATCCTCTATTGGAAAGACTGAATGTTCTGACCAACATCTCACCACATTTCCCACCGTCTGATCTCTGACAACCATTCTTCTATTATTTCATCCTATGACTTGACTTTTTTAGATTCCACAAGTGTGAAAAACCGTATTTGTCTGACTTACTTTACTTAACAAAATGTCTTCAAACAGATTAATATTGTTGCAAATGGCAGGATTTCCTTTGTTTTAAATATTCCTTGTTTAGTCATTATCCATCCACAAATACTTAGGTTGTTTCCATATTTTGGAAATTGTGAACAATGCTGCTGAAACAAATGTTGAGAATATTCTAGACAGGAATTTTATTTCCTCTGAATGTATACCCAGAATTGGAATTGCTGAACTATATGGTAGCTGTATTTAAAAATTTTTGAAGATGTGTATCCATTTACACTCCCTTCCACAATGTACAAAGGTTCACTTTTCCCCATATCCTTGCCAACATTTATCATGTTTTGACTTTTTGAAAATAATTATTTTAATAGATGTGAAGTGATATCTCATTGTGATTTGAATTTGCATTTTTCTGATGATTGTTGCTCTTGAGTGTATTTTCACAAACCCGTTTAGTCATTTGTATGTCTTCCTTAGAAAAATGTTTATTCAGATTCCTTTCTTATTTTTAAATGATTGTTTTTTATTTTGTTTTGTTGTTTGGTTATTGCATTAAATAAGTCCTTATATATTTTGAATATTAACTCCTTTTGAAAAAATGACTTGTAAATATTTTCTTCCATTCTGAGTACATCTCTCATTTCATTGGCTGTTTCTTTTGTCGTGCAGAAAATTTTAGTTGGTTGCATTGTCCATTTGTTTGTTTTCTTTTTTGCCGGTACTTTAGATGTCATACCAATGTAATCATTGCCAAGAACAAATGTCCCTGTTTAGTTCCAGAGTTTTATGATTTATATTTAAATCTTTAATCCATTTTGGGTTGATTTTGTTCATGGTATAAGAATCCAAATTCATTGTTCTACATGTGGCTGTCCAATTTTCCTAATTTCATCTATTGAAGAGATCTTTCCCTATTATATAGAGAATGTTTTCCCTATTATGTGTTCTCAACACTTTTGCTGCAGAAAAGTTGATCACATATATGTGAGAATTTTATAGGCAGCATATAGTTGATTTTTCCATATGCCTATTTATTTATTTATTTATTTATTTATTTATTTATTTATTTTGGTACCGGGGATCAAACTCGGGTCCTTCCACTTGCAAGGCTGGCGGTGGAACCACTGAGCTAAATACCTGGCCCTCCATATGCCTTTTGATTTGGGAATTTAGAATATTTACATTCAAGATAATTACAGATTAGGGCTCACTCTTAACATTTTTTAAACTGCCTTCTGACTATTTGGTAAGGCCTTTCTTAGTTTCTTCCTCTCTTGTTTTTCATCTTCCTTTATTATTTGATGATTTGTTTTTTTGCAGTAGTATCCTTAGATTCCTTTCTTTCATATTTTGTATATTTACTATATACTTTGGCTCATTTGTTACCAACAGGATTGAATATAACATATTATTGTTTTAACAGCCTATTTTAAACTGACAAAAACTTAACTTCAATTGTACACAAATTGACCATTTTACTTTACCCTTTCCCCATTTTGTAATTTCAATATCATAATTTGCTTCTTTTTATATTGTGTATCCTACAGCAAATTATTATGTTCCTTATTTTTAATAATATTGTCTTCTAACCTACATATTAAAGATACACAAGAGTTACAATCAATATTACAGTATTAAAATATTCTGACTTTAAGCTTGAAAACCTCCTTAGCCTTTCTTATAATGCAGACTCAGTGGTGATGAACAACTTTAGCTTTGGTTTGTCCAGTGAAGCCTTTATTTCCCCTTCATTTCTAAAGGATGCTTTTTTCTGGGCATAGTATTTGTATTTGCCAGGGTATTTTGAAAATATCCCATTCTTTTGACCTGCATCATTTCTGCTGAGAAACCTGTTAATAATGTAATGAAGGTTCTCCTGTATGTGAGGGACTTCTTTTCTCCTGCTTCTTTCAAGATTCTCATTTTGGCTTTGAGAGTTTGATTTTAATATATTTAGGGAAGGGAAGTCTTCTTTAGTTTGAACAATTCATTGAATACTAGCACACTGAATGTATCTGGATGCTCATATCTTTACTCGGATTTGAGAAATTTTCAGTCATTATTTCTGTAAATATTTTAATATCTCTTTTTGCTTCTTCTAAAACTCTAAAATGCAAAATTCGTTCTCTTTATGTTGTCTCATAAGTCCTGGAAGATTTTATCTTTTCTATTCAGTTTTCTTTTCTTTCCCTTGGATTGGACATTTTCTGATGCTATGTGTTCAAGTTTATATTTTTTCCTTCTGCTTAATCAAATCTATTATCAATAATCATTGTATTCCTTAGCTGCACAATTTCTATTTGATTCTGTCTTATTATTTCTTTTTATTCTTTTGAACTTCTAATTTTGTTTACATGTTACTGATTTTATTTTTTGTTAAATTTTCTACTAGTGTTTTCTTGTGGCTTGCTGAGCTTCCTTGACACAATTATTTTTAATTTTTAGGTAATTAGTGGATCCATGTCTTTGTGAATAGTTACAGAAAAAGTATTATTTTCTTTTGGGGAAGACATGTTTACTTAGTTTTCCAGGTTTCTTGCTGTCTTACCCTGATGTGCACACTTTTGATTAAGTAGTCACCTCTTCCAGGCTTTAGGAACTGTTTTAGGTGGGGAATGACCTTCACTGATGGGTGCAAGGGCTAAGATGAGGGTGAAATGTCACAGTGAGTATCTCAGGAGTACTCAAAGGCCAAGGCTGCAAGTGTTTACAGTAATAGGGAGGGCAGCTGGGATCCCATATAATGAAGTCTGTTGGGTCCTCCTCATCTCTGATTTTCCCACTGTGGCTGAACAGATTCCTCTTGGTGTTGAGTCCACTTGTGGCTGTGTTCATGGTGAGTAGAGAGAGCATATGTGTCTGCTATGGACCCAGGGTCTGGAGCACAGGAAAGCAGGACACGAATGTAACTCCAAGGACCCAGGACAGACACACTGCAGTGCAGGTGCTCATGGAGAGGCATGGACCTGAAGCCTGGAACACATATATGAGCAGAGCAGCAGTGGCCCTGGAGCCAGGGGGTTGAGACAACTCATGGAGACAGTGGCTTTGACGACTGACATGCAGGTGCCAATGGAGCAGCAGCAAAGCTGGGTCAGGAGCCCAGGGCTCCCAGAAGCTGGCTTTGGTCTCTGCAGGGCTGGTACACATACTGTGGCTGGGGAGCCAGTGTCTGAAGCATGAACAAGCTGCACTGAGAAGCTGTATACCTGGGCCCAGGGCACACAGGGCCGTGAGGAGGGATGCCCTGGGCCCAGGGCGGTGAAGGGAATGTAGCAGTTTTCTCTTTGGGGGGTTTTGATGGCCAAGGCTACTGGTTACCTCAGAGGTAAAACTGGCTGGTCTCCCCCGAAGAGCCGGCCACCAGGGACCACGGGGAAGGTTCTTGCTACAAGAAGATATGGTAGCCCCCTTCCTTCTCTGCCATCTCCAGATGTCTCAGGGATGCTGATCATCCCAGTGATTCTCTCTCTGTGATTATTCTCCATTTTTTGTTCCATTGTGTGGCTTCAGATTCTTCACTGAAACCTTGAGTCCTTCCAAGGCTATTTTTGTTCATGGATATAACTTAATTCTTGTTTTTGTGAGAGGATGTAATTTGTTATCTTTCCTCCATTTAGCTGATATTCCCATACAATCCTAATCTTTTCTTTACATAGTGAAGAAAATTTACTGTATGACTGATAAGAGAATGTCTTGGAGGAACTGAACATAGTTTACTGCTCATAAAGTCAGAGAAGTATATTTTGTGTTGTGTAGACTGGAACTTTCTAGGACCAATTAGGATGTTGATACTAACTTGTGATGTGGCTATCCTATCTTTAAGTCTTTTCTGCTTAAAGCATTGGAGAGAAAGCCTGTGAGGATCATATGGGAAGGAAAGAGCCACAGAATGGGTGTTCTAATCAATGAGACCTATGTCTGGTGCCACTAGAAATGAGCAATGAGAAACAGGGCTTGGTCTTTCTTGGCCTTTAGGGAAGAGACATGTACTCCCCTGGAAATCCAGGAGGGCAGACTACCATCACTTGATAATTGAGTTCAAAGCAAAACTTGGAATTTTACTGATACTAGCATCAGAATAACCTAATATACTGGTCATAACCCCTGGCTTTACGACTACACTATCTGAATTCAGATCCTACATAAATACCCTGCTAACTGTGGAATGTTGGGCAAATTATTTAACCTCTTTGTGTTTTACTTGACTCCCACATAAAATTGAAATGATAATATTTTCTTCACAGGAAAATGTGAGTAAGTCAGTATAAGGATAGGACCCAGACAAGAATACATATTAAACAGTTCTTATTACCAGTAGAATGCAATATTGATAAAAAGTAAATGGTTTTATTTTCCCAGCTGTTATACATCTAGTATCTAGAATAGTGCTTAGAATATAACATCAAACAATGCATATTTTTAAATGAATGAATGAATGATTCAAAATGTGCATGGCATATTGTCAACAGCAGCTCCATTTTCCTGAAACATGAACTGCAATTGAAGGTTGGCTGATTCAGGTGCTGGGTGGGTGTGGAACAAGCTGAACTCCTGCACTTGGACTATGAAAGTCTCTCTGGCTTCAGAAGTATTTGGAGAAGAATCTTTTTTAGAGATAAGAAGTTTGTAGCAATTTGAAATGCAGGCTTAATCCTGCATTTATTTTATTGGAATAAAGTAGGACTACATTTTTTGTGTGAGGTAGATTTTATTGGCCATATCTCTACTATAATACTTATCATAGTGTATTATGCATAGTGACATATCTGCATCACAAAGTAGCAAGACAATCTGATACAGGTTTAGAGAATTCTCATCAAATTTTAAAGAGGAGATTTTACAGAGTTCAGTAGCAGAGAAGGAATCTTTTATTTTTTTCCTCTAAATCTTCCAGAATAAAATATAATCCAATCTAAATAATAAAAAACTGTAAGTTTTTAAAAACATTCATTTGCTCTGTCCCATTCTTTCTACAATTTTGCAGAAAGATAGGTCAATATATATATTATATATATTATATATAATATATATAATATATATATATGGAAATCTTCCATTTCTATGTGACAGTACTGTAATTCATAAACATCCTCTTTGTAAAGTATACTGGTCTTTTTGTTTTTCATGAAAAACCCTGAAAGATAAACAAGAACCAGTCTATATTAGGTTTAGGAAAGGAAAATTTGTGGCTAGAAAAAGCAGCAAAACTATTTGATGCATTATGCTGTCAATATATCAACCAAAAGGAAATGCAGGCTTTTATAAATGCTATAATGGTCTTGAAAACTCTCCTATGTCAACAAATGAAATGTCGGGCTTTTAGAGCTGAGTCCTAAAGTTGCTTATTCAGGGAAATAGTAATGATTCAAGTTATTCTGCACTAAATTGATTTTTAAAGAAGGCAGGGGGTGATGTTTGGGTAGAAGAATAGAGTAAATTAACGGGAACCACGTGCTGTGTGGATGGATGAAACACCAACTCAGAACTGTGGGATTTGTGAGTCATTTACCCTTACTTCCTTTTACTTTATGTTTCCTTAACATCTACCTTCTCTCAGTGAACTCGTTTTTATATAAATTAGGATTTATCTGCCTTCCCGAGGGATTTACTCTATGCGGTTGTTTCCAGGTTCATTATCTCACTGAATCCTCCCTCCAGTCCTGGGGTGCACACACCGCCATCCCCAGCATGCGTGAGGCAGAAAAGGTCCACAGAAGTTAAAAGCCTTCCAAGGTCACTGGAGTTTAATTGGAAGAGGTAAAGTTTGACTCAGTTATCTCATAACCCTTTGTTTACTGGTTAAACCCAGGACATTCACTGTATTTCAAAAGGCCTTGTCATTTTACTTTATTTCATTTATACTAATTTGATAAATGTAGCACAAAGTTCATATTCTTATTCTGCTTAGCTAATTTATCTTGTAGTACTACAATTACTAGGGCATCTTACAGTGAGCTTCATTCAAATATGACTAATTATATTAACCATTCCCCAAGGCAAAATCTGGTCACTGACTGCATTTGCCTTCTCTGAGGGATTTCTCTTTCCCAGGCAGGCAGTTGTTGGGACTGAGCTCACTGGCAAGCTTTACCCTATGATTTACCAGAGTCTAAGGATGCCACACTCCTTGGGTCCCAGTGCAGGACTTTTGCTGGATTGGTAAAAATGTAGAAAAGTATAAAATACAGTAATGCAGAGGTGAACTGAGCTGTTTTCCCTGGCCTTTGTTTAGAGTGATGCTGTCTGCCGTGTGTGCAGTATAAGAGGAAGATGGGCAGAAGCCTAAGGTCAGATCACATTTTAGTGATGAAGTTCCAAGCCTGCAGACCCCTGGGAGTCTCCTCTTGCCTCCTATCTTCTCTCTGATTACAGAGCAAAACCATCTGTGAATCTGAAGCTCAGTCCATTTGATATAAATACCACGCATTAATTTTCAAGAAGAGTGCTGCATCTCCTTCTGAGGAGTATAATCCAACATGGTTTTTTGAATAACACATAATTTATAAAGTAGTTAATGTCTTAGACAGATGTTAGGTCAAGCTTGACTTGTTTTCCTTCTGAAAGTTACAGATATGGACACATTCAGCAGACATCTAAGCTTTCAGAGGCTAATGAAACACAGATACTTTTTAAACTTTTGAGTCACATACTATAGGAAATTTCTGCATACTGTCAAATCAATTTGCTTCTTAAGAACAAAAAGGAAAATAAGGAAGAACTGATACAATTAGCTACTAGACCATGTTGCTTTATTTTTGTATTGAAGATTACATTCATAGAATGTGGCCTTACAGAAAATAGAAGGCAAGTGAGCTTCAGGGTTTGAGAATCTGGTTTCTGTTTCCATCAATCTTATTTTGGTGCAAGCTTTTCTTATGTAGTCGGTGGTGCCTGAGAACAGGCTATCTAGCTGTGTAGCCAAGAGGAATCACCGTGAGAAGGCACCATTACCTTGGGCTGTCCATGGTGTTCTGCATCCAGGCAGGGCTCCAGTTGCTTTGCCTTAGCTGAGTCTGGTCTGCCACCCAGGTCACGAAGAAAGTGGGCAGAGGAGGCTGTGACAGCCACAGAGGTGAAGTCCAGGTTAAGCGGATCTGAAAGCAAATGACATCCTCAGTGAGAATCCTAGGATTTCCACCTGAGACCCTGGACTATAACTGGGAACATAGAGAGGGAAATACAAACTCGTTTCTGAAGAAACACACTAGTCTATCAATCGTATATCGTAGCAGTGAAGTACAGATGACCACAGTGGGGAAGATGGAAGGGACACAGTGAGATCTATCTAGGGCCCACAGAATGCAATATTGTTTTTGGCCTCTCCTCCAGTCTCAAGTGTAGTGTGAGACAGCAGAATATGTGTTTAATAGAAAACTGAAGTCTATGTTGAAAATGTGGGCTGATTCTGTGGATTTGATTTCTTTCTAAAACCACAAAGATGAAGAGTGTTCCTACTGCGAGAGCATTTCCGTTCCTAGCAGGCGGAGAGTGCATCTAGGCAACATGCTGAAAATCCCGTGTTCAACGGTCCCTCTGTGATCGCTTCTGTCAGATCCCCACGGCCTGGACGGACTGCTCATTTTCTTCTATATAATACACGCTGATCCGGAGTGTTTAAAAATCTGTGGGTAAATGATAAGCATGGAAGGTGAACCCAGGTGTGAAGGCTTGCTTTATTTTGTATTGTTTCTGAAGCTAAAAGCACTGCACAGTTCTGATTTCGTACGTGACTGAGAATGCCTCTATTCATTACAGGAATAGCTGAAGTCAATGTCTTTTTGCCGTGGTTTCCACAATGCAAAAGGAGAAAAATAAGAGTTGAATTAGTTGGAAAAATAATCTTCCCACTTTAAAGTGAATTAGAATTAAGAGGAGTCCCTACCTTCCTATTGTCAAGGAAAGATTCCTAGTCAATATCAAATTGTCTATTTACAATTACAGAAATGTTTGACAGAATGGCATTTAGTGATTGTCAATGATTATGAGGACAGATGTACACAACTTTTTAAGATGTATACAATATACAGTGAGTCATGAAAGCAAGGCACATGGAAATAGTGCAAAACAAATATTGCAGTTTTGGATGAGTGCCTGTGCAAGGTAATATACTCGAATTAAACTTACCGAATTGGGTAACATTTCTATAATATTTTCTATTACTTTAATATTAAAATATGTTGCTAAGATCTTTTATCAATGATATGATAGATATTCAGAGAATGTTAGTATAATTAGTTAATGAATTTTCTTATGGCATTCTAGATGCTTAGATGAAATAAGATATAGAAAATGCAGTTTTGCTTTGAAACCAAGAATAGGAAAAGGGCTTGTAGTTACTCTCACCATTAGTCTGTGCAAAAGTTAGTTCTTCATTCACAAAAGATCAATTTCTCACACTAGAGAGCTCTCCTTTTTCCCCAAAATGAAGCAAATCCAATGCCTGTCCAGTTACTGCATCTGATTCAAAATTGTATCCCTTGGGCCGGGGATTTAGCTCAGTGGTTCTGCTGCCTGCCTCACAAGCGCAAGGACCCGAGTTCAATCCCTGGTACCAAAAAAAACAAAAAAAAAGGAAAAGGAAAAAATCGTATCCCTTAAGTATAATTCTCCCCATCAGGAAGAGGAATCAAATATCAATCAAAATGGAGAGAAATGGTCCCTTGAAAAAAAAAATTCTACATTTCCTTGAACGTCTGAAAGATAGCCACAAGTCTCTGACCTTAGCAATCCACTTCCACGTCCAAATTTCAAAGGGTGAAAGTACAGTCTGTGAAAGCAGAATTACCTTGACCTTGATTTTATATTATTTTTGAGTTCGAGTCACTCTTAAAAGTCAGTGAGCTGATGCAAAAATTGTTTTTAATCAGTTGGGTGGTGTAAACTAGCAATGGAAGGAATGTACAATTGGCAAAATGCATTTGTGTATCTGCTGAAAAAAAACCCAATAAAACACTGAATACTATAGAAGTGGAAGTCCACCTGTGTTTTCTCAACTCTGGTCATAGACAAGAGAAGACTGAGTCAACTTTTGGAAATCCTCTGCTGCTATTTCTTTTATTTTTTAAATTCTTTTATTGGTACCTTGTAGGTATACAACGCATTTACATTTCTCATTGGGAATTGTACCTTTACATGATGCATCTTGGTTCTTATTTTTTCCCCATTCCTAGCCCTCCCTTCACCCCCTCCACC
>NW_004624805.1:9174003-9211582 GCF_000247695.1 Heterocephalus glaber
TATGTTGGGATTCCATCATGTTCCTGAGCTCCTCTCTAGATTTATTAATCATGTCTTGCACTATGAGCACGATCTCTGCTGTTATCTGAGAAATTATTTCTGATTTCATTTTTTTCAGATCCTCTTTTGTTGCCGGTTCAGTTGGTCCAGGTGGTTGAGTATGAGAGTGTTCCATCTCGTTTCCCTTTGGGGCTGCTGTAGGTGATCTGGAAGTCTGGTTTTGAGACTTATTTACATGTCTTCTCATGTCAGCCTTGGGTGGGGGCGGGGTGTGTTGTTGGCAGCCGTGTGGCTCACCTCCTCTGAGCTGGGAGCTGTGGGACAGTGGCTCAGAAGCCCCTTCCTCTTGGCTGGGAGTGGGGGGATGGATGGTGGCCCAGAAGCCCCTTCCTCTGGGCCGGGAGTGGTGGATCGGCCAGCAGCCCAGAAGCCTCTACTTCTGGGCCAGGATCGGTGGGATGGACAGTGGTCTAGATGCTCCTTCCTCTGGGCTGGGAGCAGTGGGATGGTGGCTCAGAAGCCCCTTCCTCTGGGCCCAGAGCAGTGGGATGGACAGAGGCCCAGAAGCCCCTTGCTCAAATCTGGGAGTGGTGGGATGGTGGCTCAGAAGCCCCTTCTTCTGGCCCAGGAGCAGCAGGATGGATGGTGTCCTGGAAGCCCCTTCCTCTAGGCCAGGAGCAGCAGGACAGAAGACAGTCCAGAAGCCCCTACCTGTGGGCCAGGAGTGGTGGGACAGACAGTGGCCTGGAAGCCCCTTCCTCTAAGCCAGGTGCAGTGGGCTGCTGCTATTCCTAAGGCACTGTGGGGCATGATGTTAGGACAAGTCATAGTATTCCCTTTTTCTGATTTGTGGAGATTTGTCAAGTGTAGAGATGGAACAAGACATTTCATTCTTCATGTGCTTTTAGGAATTTTCAAAACCTGAGTTTTAGGAGCATACATTCTAAAACATTGTTATCTTCATCATTTAAACACTAAAAAAATGTAGACAATAGAGTCATTCATGACTGGTAGCTTGGATTGTGTTTTTGTAAAACCTCTTTGGCTCTATTGAGGTGCAGAAAACATACCTTTTGAATTTTGATATTTACACACTTTGTCTTATGTATGGTTCAATATATTGCTCAAAAGCCTCAGTATTCTGCTTCTTTATTCATTTTCTTTTTTTTATTTTTAGATGTCTTAGGTACTTTTCTCAGTGCTGAAACAAAATACCCAACACCCACAAGTTAAGGGAAGAAAGGCTTATTTAGCTCACAGTTTGTAGAGGTTTCAATCCATAATTGGCTAGCTCCAATGCAGGGTGACATCACAGAGGAGAAACAGTTCATGGCAGGCAGAAGGTAGCAAATCAACAAGGGAGAACTGCAGCTCTTCCTGTCCCTTATATCTTATCCAGGCTACTTAAGGCTGGTAGCACTCATGCCCTTAATCCTAGCACCCTTGGTCCTAGCTTTACACCATGAATCAATCCAGTGTCACACCCTAGATCCAGCCACCTTTGACAAAGCCCAGCCTTTGACCACATGAGGCTTTGGGAGGCATTTAGATACAAACCATAACAATAGAAATCCCAGAGTTTTAAGAATCAAGTTGGTTAATTTTGTTTAGTCTCTTTATATGGAAAGTTCCTAATCCCTCACATTCAAAGTGTGCACCTTAGACATATAACGAACATTTTAATTATTTGAATAATGGTGATGAAGAACTCTGTTAAGAGTGGATTAACTATGTAAAAGTAATATAGTCAATATAAGACACAATGAAATGTGCTGCAGTATGTGAAGCTAAGAATGGAGGTCTCCTATCTTCTTTCTTTTCATGGTCTAAACTCTCATTCCTCACTGTGTGTTGGGGACCAGGCTATGAATTCGGCTCCATAGAATCCAAGCTGATATACCTTGCTTCATGAACTGAAAAGTTAGTAAAAAAAAAAAGAACACAGACTTTTTGGCTGCATACAGAAAACTCACAAACAGCACTCCTAGGGCAAGATAACTTCTGCTAAAGACAATACATAGAACTTAGGCATTCAGATAGAGAAAGGATCTGATCCTCAGTAATCTTGTTCCCCATTACTCACTAGTTGCCCATTTACTGACATCTACCGGCATTCACTGTTCCACAAATGATGCATGACCCCCTCCCCCTGTGCTGTTGGCTTTCTAATAAAAGTGGGTCAACTCAAAGATTGTTGTATGTCCACTAGAGGCATATCTCCCTCAGTCCCCCTTGCATCTTAAAATTTGTCTCTGTCTTTCTTTATTCTTCATCGGCTGCCCCCAACAGGTATTCAGGAGTCTGATCAGCCCCTGGCAGCTTTGCACATATTTCACAGGCTTAAGTCCACCCATTAAGGCCATTTAAGAACATACTGTAAGAAACATATGTATACACTAGATGGACTCTTCAATGCTCAATTCATTCCTTTTAATATTCACCAGGGTGACTTGTATTAGTGTCATGAGACACCTGCCTTGGAATCTCAGTGTATTTCTGAACTATGCCCCAGTGCCATATGAGTGAGCTGGGGATCTCCCATATTTCAGTTTTGCAAAGACCCTTGAAAGGTGGCATCAGAAACACCTAAGAGGTGTGCTAGCTCTAATCTAGGTGACATGCATCACCTCCAACTTATCTACTACCAGGAACTAGTCATGTCACTGAAAACTTCCCACACAGATGCTGAGACCTTAAAGCCCTCACCTGGATGTTTGGTGACCAGTCAACCAACATGTCTGTCAGTTCACTTCATGTGTTCCCAGTGCCTTGCCAAGCAGTGCTTATGGGTGTACCAAGAAAGATTTCTAATGGAATGGAAGTTGTATAATATAAACCACATTACAAGATGCATCATTTTGTCTATAAAACCAAAACGCACCTTGCTAAAGTATATCTTCATTTTATGCCTTATCATCTTTAATGTGAAATGAAATATTTACACAACTCATGTCAGGTCTGTAAATAAGATCATAGGCTTAGGACAAAAATGTCTACATTAATTATATCCTGAGATACTCAGTTTACCTTTCCCATTAGTGTACTGTACTTGAAAAGGAAATTAGTATTCCTGTAGTTAATGGCATAATTTGTATTTTGGCATCAGTCAAACTGTGGCCCAATGAATACAGACAATTGTATAGTTGCCAAATTTGCTCGGTTATTTGTGATCAGTACTGAAAATACTACAAGGTTAAAGGGATTCTGTATATCTTTAATCCCCTAAGACCAGTTCATCTAAACACACAAAATTCATGGCTGACCTCTTGAATAATGTGTTGCTCTTTTCATGAAAGTCTCATTGAATTTTCTTGTCCTCACTTAATTGTCGTTTTCTGAAATACATTTGTTAAACAATGCTATTGACCGAAGCATCTTGCTTCTTCGTGTTGTTGAAAAACATTACAAAATGCTTTTGAAATATGAAGTCAATATTATATTGGGCTAGTTACATAAAGTCCATATTTATGGCAATATATGAAAATATTACTCTTTTTGAAATTTTTTATCATATATGGGTTGGCCTCAAATATGTTGATAGTTACAAGAAAAATACTATATCAAATTTCATAATTTGATTCAAAATAGATGAGAAGTTGTTGATGCTAACTCTTGTTTTGATGAGACCAGAAGCACAGAACTGAATCTCTTTCCATGTTTATCTGTTATGTTAATGAATTCTGTTCAGTAGTGGAAAGATGTGTTTTTACCAGTTCTGACAGGGACCTGTCACAATTGAGCTCATCTCTGATGGTGATTTGGATTTGAGGTGATACACTGACATCACAATGATTTGAGCTGCATCTCAAAGAATGTGCAGGAAACCAGAAGCTAAAATTTTGGCCATCACCATGATGGTATTTTGAGAGATGGGATGACTTAGGAATTCTTTCCCTATTGTCTTATAAAAAGCTCCTTTTAAAGTTAAGTGCTTGATTTGCTTCATGTGGCTGGCATAAAACTTTGCATATATTGAACATATTGAATTATTGTTTTAGGTTTTGTGGAAAGTGCCTAATCCCATCATTGTGCCATTTTCTTTCCTTCATGACTGTCAAATTCTTTGCCCCCTCCCCAGAAATCTTTACACAATGCCTAGAATATACTTAGTAAATGAAAGGTTTTACACGTTACGATTTAGGCATTAGTTAGCTTAGGTATATCTCACTCAGAAGTCTTTCCTCATAATTCTCATAAAGTTACATCTTGGATGGCAACATATAAACTCTGCCATAGGTTGGCTCTGGACCATCCTCCAAAAGTAAAGTCTTAGTCCCAGCCTGGGATCCAATGAACAGAACAGAAACTTTAAGAGCTGGGGCCTTAAGAGAAGTTTGAGGACGTTGTGGGAGGGGGTGCCCTTGAAGGGGACCATGGGACCCCAGAACACCAGTCTTCCTCTATTGCTTTTGCATCCCAGCCAAAGCTGAAGTTTTGCTCTTCAATGCTCTTCCCACCAGGATGTATTATTTTGCTGCAAGGCAATAGCAACAGGGCCTCTAAAACTATGAGCCAATATAAACCTTCTATCTTTACAATCCATACAAGCTTCTTAGGCATTTGTTATGGGAACAGAAATCTGACTAATACAGATGCTATCTCTTTGATACATCTCAGAACCTTGATTTGAATTAACCACTTTCTATCTTGGATTGGAGAGGGCATATAACTTAAGACCACTGTGAGTAGGAAGGGCTCCAAAACTTGTAGTGATAAAGAAAGAAATACAGCTTAACGGAATTTCCAGTTGGAGAGCCTGGCAAATCAGTGGCTTATACAACACGGGTAAGGTGGGTATAGATTGCGATACAAGAAACAGTGAGGAAAATGGCCTATTGTATAATGTATGCATTATTCGCACATTTTATTTTTCACTAGAGGTCTAAGTGTAATAAACTAATAAATTACTTGTATCCAAATGGAATGATACTAAACAGTCATTGTGGGATGAGGGAGATGAGTTGAAACTAAAGATTATATTTGCCATTTGAGAAAAAGAAAGCTACAGAAGATTTTCTTTCTTTAGTTAAATAATCAGTGAATTGATGTATTTAATAACTGTCTTCAAACTGACAACAGAGAGCTTCCAACCACATCTTTTCACTACACATGTAATTATTTTGGCAGAGAGTGCTAGCACTCACCAATCTAGATCTCTATTTGGATGGCATACTGCTAAACCTCCATAATAGATGGACTTGTCATGGTCATGCCAAAGCCATCAGTTCTGTAGGAAGGAACGTTGAGACATACTTGCTAACTTTGCTCCTCTAATAGAAACAAGCCAGACATTGGTTTTGGAAACTAAATCTTTGTTGTCCATATTGCTTGTACCCAATTCTGATGCTGTTTTGTGTTTGAGGCACTGACAGTGTCATGTACCACAGCACACAACTGCCCTTCTCTAGGTATCTTTGTCTCTCTCCACCTCTAGTGCAATGACCATTGAAAAAGGGATGCAAATTTGGTCCTACCTCCAGCGCACTTGTACCTAAAGCTTTTCCCATGGGATTAGAATGCAGCTAGTCTCTCTTTGACCCCACCTTTTCTCTCAGCTTGATTTTCTCTTTCCTATTATGTGTTGCTCATGTTCCTTGTCATAAAATATATCACATTTTCAGGAGCCTGTCTTAAACTCGGCTTCTGAGAAAACAAATAGAAGACAATGATCTAAGCTGCTATGTTTCCTAAATGTAAAGTTTCTATTGATCTTGTAGGGGACTTCAACTTTTCCTCCAAAGCTTCCATAACTGAGTCTGCTTAAACAGACTAACGTGAGACAGCTTAGCAGGAGAAGAGCCATGGAAGAAAGTGTCACTGTGCGTAAGCCCAAGAACCAGGCAAGTCTGAGGGTGAGAGGTACCAGACAGGGGAGGCGGAGCCACTGTCTTCCTATGAGACACAGGAGAGGGCAGCTGCAGGTCATTGTAGATAAGTAGTCAATGATTTCTGGAGTAGAGAATGAAATTGGAGAGCAGACAATGGCCTGGGACTGAGTTCTTCTGGGAACCAGGTGAAGTGTTTGGTTTTCAGTCTCAGCAGTAGCTAAACCTTTTTATTATGAAATTTCAGTACGAGGAATAAAGGCATATGTGGTGTTTGGCAGATCTAGTGTTTAAGTAAACAGAAAGTTTAGAGAAAACCCTTCCTTGCATTTTTTGCTCCTCAGATGCTTTTAGTTTGATATTGAAGGCAGCATATTTTATCATTTTTGAACCTCAAGATCCTTATGTCATTATTGAATACCTACTAAATGTCAAGTGTATTGTATATTTTTACCTATTGTAATCCTCTAAACAGCACTACTGGATAGATAGTTACCTCATTCTACAAAGGGTATTGACAAAAAAAGTTAAAATAAATTTAACCAGGTCTCTTATTTAGAAAACTATAGATCCGGAATTAAACCCAGGGACATGTCCGTTAAAAGTTCATAAACATCATAACCAAGACTAACCATGATTCCTTGCACTATGGTGGACTCTTATTTTATCCAGAAGCCAGCAGGAGTAATCGCGTAAATGAAGGAAACACTTTTCACCATCAACAGCACAGATGATGATAATAATGACTGACGAACTGCAGCAGGGGTGCTCAAACTTGAGTACAGTATTTCTATCTGTTGTTGTGGCAACAAGTACCATGAACCTAGAACTTAACACAAACAGAACTTATTTAAAATTTCATAGCTTCTGAGTATGAGAAGTCTGTGCACAATAGGCCTCAGCTAGTTCTTCTGCCTGGAGTCTCACAGGGCTGAAATTAGGGTGTCATTAAGCGTTTCTTCTTTTCTCGAGACTCCTGGAAAGAATGCACCTGTAAGCTCATTTAGGTTGTTGGAAGAAATCAGTTCAATGTTGTTTCAGGACTGAAACCCTATTTTCTTAGCAACTGTTATCTGTGGGCCACCCTTACTGCTACAGCCCTCTGTCTTGCGCTTGCTTGTGGCCCCTGCCTCTTAAGACCAACAGCAGAGCTTGAAATCCTCTATTCCCTGGGCTCTCTCTGCCTTCTTCCTCTACCTCTCTCCTGTTTCTTTCTTCTGCATGACTCTGATCCCCAGAGAAAGTTCTCTATGATTAAGAGCCATCGTTAGAGTGCGCCCACCCAGATAATCCAAGTCTATACCCTTAATCACCCGTATGAAGCCCATTTTTTATTTAATGTAACAGATCCATGGGTTTTCTTTGCTTTGGATGTCAATATCAGTCTGCGTGGAAGAGAGGTCAGAAAAGGCCCCAGGATGCCTTGTTAGACTAAGCTCTGCTGGGCCAGCACCAGGGTGCCTGATTTCACAGGTCTTTGGATAGGATCCGAACATTTGAATTTGAACAAATTTCCAGGTGATACTGCTGCTACTCGGGAAACCACATTTTGAAAAGAAAAAAACAAAAAACCACAGATGCAGAATTTTCCAAACTAGGTGAAAATTATTAGTATGACAACTGGTATAGATGATTTTATATTTCATAATATAAGTGCAGAAACACTGGCTTGTTTTTCTTGCTGTTGATGTTGATCTCTTAACCTTGAGAATGACTTTCCAAATTAAATAGTTGTGTGTCATCTAACAGCTCTTCTCCATTCGGTGTTGTTGTCTGCATTTAAGGAAAAGCTGAATGAGTTTTAAACAGAGCTGCTTCAAGTGCCTGTCTGTTATGGGCCATGGGATTCTAATAGGAAGAGTTGAATTTTAGAAACTTCTGATGATCACAATGAAATAAAAAGTCAGACTCCATCCGTGGTCTTCTATTGTTCTTTGAGACACATTTGGCTCAGTAGCCACATAGAGGGCAGTACTTTTAAAGCAAGGAAGCATACATCGACGAAGAGGGGGCTACAATAGCTCCACAGGAGGTGGTATCATAACCATGCCAATGATCCATACAATAAAATTCTGTGGCTCATTGTGTCCGAGACCTGGAGTGAGTGGATTATTCACATATCTAAAGCCTTTGAAAATTTATATATATATATTTTTCAATGTTTAAGTCAAGAAAAGAGAAATACATCACCAAAATAGCACATCATTATAGATCAATTTGCTCTAGAAATAAGTTTATTCATTTTCTAAAAAGTTGCTTATGTGTTTGAAGAAGTAAAACGTGGGGTGCTTTATTTGAGAGATGATAGAGTACACACTAAGTATGCTGTGAACCTTCTTAGGCTTCTGGGTTAATGTCATGGAGAGCAACTACAACATGTTTATAATAATATCCTCTTAGGTCATTGTCAAAAGAGACAGGTACCAGGTTAGGTACCTAAGCCTCCTGGTATTCTGCACTAGTGAGGAAAGTGTATCCAGAGTAGCATGAATATTCAGGGCTATCTTTCTTCATTTACAATTAACTGGCTTTAAATAACTTACAAAATACATTCACACACATGACCCCTTGTAATATAAAATCTTGTGAGAAAGCAAGCAATCTAATGCCTACAGCAAATTGCTTGTTGATAAAATCCCAAAGATTCCTAATGTAATCACTGTAAATTGACCACTGTTTTTAACGTAAAAATACTCTGGACAGTTGTGGCACCCTATGCTTTCCACACCTACCAGCATTTGACATTGTCACAGCCATGAAAGACCCTTAAGGGAAGGCTCAGATATGCCCCCCTTCTTTGTAGGACCCTTTCCCTACAAACCTCAGTTCCATGCTGCCCATAAAAGAGACAAAACTGCAAGCCATGAGTTCCAGCCCTAACCCTTGGCCTGGGGATGTCAATATGGGGTCAATGAGAATATAATTAATTCATTCCAGCAACTGCCAACACTCCTAATCATTGCCAGCCATAAAAGAATGCAGAGGTACGGTGCAAGGACCGTGGTGTGGCCCAGAGAAATCTGTGAAAGGGAAATATTAGCACTGAGGCTGCAACCACAACTGAGATGCAGAGTAGGGGCCATGACGTGCATGAGGCTGGGAATGAGTATTTGTTCTTTATGGGTCAGGATGAGGATGAGAACAAAGATTGTGTACTTAATACAGATGTAAGGCATTTTATAACTGTCTTATGGTTTGGCTATTTCATAATACACAGGGAGTGAGTAGCTTTATTTGTATTTTGCACTTGTAATATGCCCACTGTTGATCTTCCAAATATATTTTAAATATCCACTCACAATGCAGTGTAGCATTTATGTAACTATTCTTTCAAAAAATCTAAAATGAAATATAAATGTGAGATATATGTATATATACATATATTTACAATCTGCCTCAAATCATGATTTTTCTGATATAACTAACATATATTTATTTAGTGCCAAGTATGATACCTAAATTATGTACCTAACATTTCGAAAATTTCTCCCCACATGTTGATTTTTCTGGCATAACTAATATTTATTTAGTGTCCAGTATAGAATCAAATTGCCTTAAGTTATGTCACATAGGGTGTATATTAGCATGTGTGTGCTTATTTGTATTATTTTTCCTTTCACAGATATGAAGATTGAGTTCAGAGACCCCAAGGAAGTTGGCCAAGGTCATATTGCTAAAGATTTTAGAGTTTATTTTTAAAAATCATGATTAGTATAGCTTTATAGTAAATACTGAAACCAGGAGAAGTACCATCTCCAATTTTGTTCCTTTTCAAGGTTATTTTGGCTATTTGGCTATATTTTTCTATACATTTTTGGAAAAATCTGCCAATTTTTCCAAAATATGACATTGCTGAGATAATTAGTGACATCATACTGAATCTGTAGGTCATTCTAAGGATAATGCACAGGTTAACATTATGGAATCCTCTGGCCAGTAAAACATGGTACATTCTTGCATTTATCTATTCTCTTAGCAACATTTTGTAATTTTTAGTGTATTGGAGTGATTTATTTTGGTTAAATGGATATCTAATACTAAAATTTTTAATTTTATTTATTAAATAGAATTACATAGACTATAATATTAAATCTGTTTTTTCCAACTGTTTGCTGCTACAAATCATGTATAAAATAGTTCTGTACATTAGCCCTCCTAATTTTACTTATTAATTCTCTATAAAAGATTTTAGACATTTTCAAGTAAATAATCTGCTAATAAAGCTTTTACCTATCCCCTTATTCCTTTGCCCCCTTTGTTGCCTATTGAAATGGTAGTATCTTGTACATAATGTTGAATACAAGTGCTATGAGAGTAGTCAGGCATGGATGCATATTCCTGGAATCCCAGCTACTCGGGAGGCTGAGGCTGGAGGATCACAAGTTCAAGGTCAGCCTGGGCAGCATAGTGACAGCTGTCTCAAAGTAAAATGTAAAAAAGAGCTAGAGATGTAGTTCAATGGTAAAGTATTTGTGCAAGTCCTTGGGTTCTACCCCCAGTACCACCAAAAACAAAAATACCAACAACAAAAACATTACCATACCACACGGCACTAAAGAAAACAATCTTAAAATGTATTTGGAACAAGAAGAGACCTAGAATAGCAAAAACAGTTCTGAGTAACAAAGGTAAGGCAGGGGGCATCACAATCCCTGACTTGAAATTATACTACAGAGCTACTGTGATAACATGGTACTGACAAAGAAACAAAGAAACAAACAAAAAACCAGACCTGAGGACCAATGGAACCGAGTACAAGATAAAGAAAGAACCCCCAACACACTCAGCCACCTCATATTTGACAAAGGAGCCAAACACATCCACTGGAAGAAGGATAGCCTCTTTAATAAGTGATGCTGGAAAAAGTGGCTTTCCATATGTCAAAGTCTCAACCTAGACCCATGTCTAACTATGCTCTAAACTAAAATCTAAATGGATCAAAGATCTAAATATTAAACAGAAACATTAAATCTGTTGGAAGGGAGAATATGTAGAACTCTTGAGGACATAGGTGTAGGCAAAGACTTCATGAACAAAACCTCAATAGCATGGGAAATAATACAAAGAATCACCACCTGGGATCTTCTCCTATTAAAAAGCTTTTGCACAGAAAAGGAAATCAAAGAGTGAGGAGACAACCCACAGAGCTGGAAAAAATTATAGCCAGTTATTCCTCAGACAGAAAACTAATATCTGGAACATACAAAGAATTGAAGAAAATCAGACCCCCTCCCAAATTTAAAGATCTAATGCAAAAATGGGCATCTGAAGTGAACAGACACTTCTCAGATAAAGAAGTGCAATTGGTAAATAAATATATGAAAGAATGTTCAGTATCACTAGTCATTTGAGAGAGGCAAATTAAAACAACACTGAGATTCTACCTCACCCCCGAAAGAATGGCTGCTATCAAGAAATCAATCAACAAATCCTGGAAGGGTTGTGGGGAAAAAGGAAACTTCTCCACTGTTGGTGGGAGTTTAGACTGGTGCAGACTGTTGGAGATTCCTCAGAAAACTAGGATTAGAGGTCCTGTTTGACCCAGCTATTCCCATTCTGGGTATCTTCCTGAAAGAACTAAAAGCATCACACCGCTGTGATGTATGCACACCCATGTTTATAGTGACACAGTTTGAATAGCTAAAGCTTGAAAACAGCCCAAGTGCCCATTGACCCATGAATGGATAAAAAAAGATGTGTTTCTTTAATATAATGGAGTACTACTCAGGTATAGAGAAGGATAAACTTGAGACATTTATAGCTAAATGGATGCACCTTGATACCATACTCTTAAGTGAAATAATTTGGACGTACATGTGTAAATATCACATTGTCTCTCTGGCATGAGAAACTGAAAGTGTAAATGAGGACCAAAATGTATAATAGATACTGTGAACTAGGAAGAAATTGTTCAAAAGGGAAAGGAACTCTGTAGGGGGAGGGAAAATGATGGAAAGGAAAAGGAAAAAAATGAGAAAAGAAGGAAGAAATGGAAAAAGAGCTTTTGTAAATAGGGAGGGGAAGAAGGGTAGAAGGGAGGAGAGGAAAATGAGGAAAAAAGAGGAATCAGAATATATCTTGAACAGGTACAAACTCCCTATGGTGAATGTGATTATTATGTATGTTTAAAATATACCAATGAACAATTGAAAAAAGAATAGAAGCGGTAAGAGTAAACCTTCTTACCTTACTCCTAAATATAAGGAGATAGTGTTTAAAACAAATGTTATTGATGCAGTTAAATGAGGAGCAGGAGGAGGGGACAAGGACAGTTTCAGTTGGGGCAGTCTGGGGAAGAAATATTTAAATCCTGACCTGAAGAAAGGAAAGAAGTGAGCAGTGAGACTAATTCAGTAAAGTGTTCCAGGCAAAGGGAATAGCAAGGTTGGAGACTCTGAGGTCACTTCTTGAATGTTAAACAAACACCAAAAGATCAAATGTAGCTGGAAGGAGCAAGGAGAATGAAAATGTTAAATGATAACTGCAAAGAATTATGTGAGTGTGGTGGATTGGAGGTTCTTCACCCTGGGCTGGCTGAGGAGCCCAAAAAGGTTTTGAACAAAGGGCTTTCGGCTTCTGTTTCCCTTTCCATTCATTCCATTGCCTGTTGTACTGAAAACATACTGTGGAGAGAGGTGAGCAATTTGAGTGGCAGCTGGGGTCACAAGAAGGAATTTTAGAAAGATTTTCCAATAATTCAAGCAAAAGTGGTGGCATTAATGATAGGTAAATGATCAGTTCTGGGGTGAGGATTTCTGGTTCCTGGCATAGTATACTCTGGAGTGTTTAACAAAGGTCTTCTGTATCCTGGCTGGGTGCTGGTCTTTGCTTTTCTTGTCTAAAGTAGCAAGAAGCCATCAATTATTAAGCCATTAGTCTAAATTCATTATATGCAAACCACAGAACTGAACACAGGATTATTTGTATATGTCTAATTTGCATTTGTCCCATTGTGCTATGGCTCAGAAATAACAAATTGGTTACAAAAACATAGATAGATGAAGTAAAAACAATGTTAATGAACCCACATAGATCTGCCATTCAGATTCAAGAATTACTACTTTATGAATATCCTTATTTTCTTGATTCATTACACCTGCATCCAGTCCCTGACACACTGCCTATACACATATACACAGGGGATTCTTGTTATTAATCTTTTAAAATAATTTCAAGCTTCCAGAAAAGTTACAATAATAGGCCAAATAACCTTTTCCTGAACAACTCAAGGTCAGATTGCAGACAGCATGTGACACTATGGCCTGATGCTTCAGGACTCATATCCCCCAAATAATGCTTAACCACAGAGCCACAATAAGCCTATTAAAACCAGGAAATGGACACGTCACCACACCAATCTCAGCTTCATTCAGTTTCTTCTCATTTCCCAGCCACACTTAATTACCAAAGATTCCATCTCTAAGCCACCTCTTACCCTTGTGGTCATGTGTTCACAACCTCATTCCATTTGGAGAATTTCTTCAGTGGTTTCTTGACTTTAATACCCTTGACATCCTAAGGACCAGACGTCCTGCACAGTGTCCTCTAGTACACGGCTTTCTGGTGTTTCCTTGTGGTTCCACCTGTGCACTTCTGCACTGCTGTCACAGGAGCAAGGTGGCATTCTTCCCCTTGCACTCGATGACACACATATTCAGATTTGTCCCAATGCTGGGGATGTGACTCAGGGACGTGCTGATGTGTTGCATCCTTGGTATTATTACTACATTCTCTTTCTCTTTTTTATCCACAAGTATTTTGAGGCTATATACTTTGAGAACATGTTCGCATTTCTTTAGAATCACTTATTACTACGATGGTTGGCAAATAGCGATCTTCCAATTCAGTATTCATTTCACTTTTTAGTGGGCACTATACTTGAAGATTTCTTTTTTCTACTTATTTATCACCAGTTTGAACTGATTACAACCAATACGTTATAATCGAGTGCTATCGTCATTTACTTTGATGCTCAAATTGCTCCGGATTTGGCCAATAAAAACTCCTTCGAGTTGGTTCTTACATCCTTTTGACATATCTCCAGAATATTTAGAGTATTTATTTATTTTCAGGAAAAATAAGATATTCCAAACTCATCTTCTACTTTCTTTGCCAGGTTTTAAATCATCCATTTCTCAAAAGTCCTTGGGTTCCTTTTAGTGGGGAATGTTCTGAAAGAAAAAATAAGAGTTTAAAATGTAGGCACATATGCCCACCATCAACATTTGTAATTTTTGCTTGGCTTTTTTTTTCTGCAGCACTGCGGATGGAACCTAGGGCCCTCACACATGCTAAGCAAATGGTCTACCACAGGCTTGCAACCCACAGCCCTTTTATTGGTTTTAAGTTTTATAATGAAAACATTGGGTTCACAGTGATACCTCTAATTCCAATTCTGCACTATAAGGTTTATTCTGGTTTTTCTCTTTTCCTCATTGGTAATTCCTTCCTACCAGAGTACAAGAACTGTCTGCCATTGTCTTCAGCATCTTTACTGTTTGCTGGCTTCCCTGATTTTTTGTAAGTGCTCCTTCCCCCTGGGGCCGCCACTCTAGGTCCTCTGCGACGCGTGGGCCATCATCCCCTCCACCCCGATATCCCTTCTACTCAGTCTCTTTCTTCTCCTGGTCAGGCTGTCACTATATTGCTTGGCTACTCTCCTCTTGGGATCTGATTCCAGCCTTCTTATCCTCTTTCTGGTTCTTCCTCACTCACGATCTGGGGCTGAATTTCAAGGGAAATATAAAGACGTTTTTGGTTCTTAAATCTGATTCTTCAGGCTCTTTCTCTTTCTCACTGTTATTTTGTCCCCTAAATATTATAGTGCCGTGCCACTTCCACTGGACAGTTCTATTAAGGAATTCTCTTCGTGTTCAGCAATTTAAAACACCAGCATGGATGAAGAAAATATACTGCTGTGTATGAATAAATAAAATATAGATGCTATTCACTGCATTTCCTGCAAGAAAGAGCAACCATGAAGTAATGAACCCCAGTGCATAATCCATGTAGCCAACACCGGGAGGGCTCCAGGTCATGTGCAAATGTTTCTGTGGCAATGCCCTACCTTCCACACAGGTCTGCTTTAACTAGAACTGCAAGAAAATCCTCTTAACTTCATGGCCATTGCATGGAAGTATAAATATCCATCATACTGTTCAAAGACTATTGATCAAATGAGAGTATTTGGAACACTAAAAGGAATATTTATATAGTAATATCATTCTATATTGAAGAATCTCATCATTATATATTGAAGAATCTGAAACTTTGTCCATAATGGTGCTTTGTATTTATATTAGACTTTCTTTCTTTAAGAAAATGTGTCTTTCTAGCTTGTAGTATTTTCTTGATTATATTTATCTGTTCCTTTTTTTTGGTGCTGGTGGTGGTCCTGGTGATTAAACTCTGGACCTTGTAAATACTAGACAAGCAGTCTACCTGTAAGCTACATTCCCAGCCAGTTTTTATCAATTTATTTTGAGACAAGCTTTCACTAAGTTCCCCAGGCTAGTTCAAATTTGTAATACTCCTGCCTCAGCCTCTCAAGTACTTGGGATTACAGGTATGTGGCACCACACCTGGCTTCTTCTGAGAATCATTTTTGAATTTGTTTCAAAGTCACACAAAAATAATTTTGGGGCAAGTCTATATAGTACTGGCAAAATATTTATTTCAATCTCCAATATTACAGTGGATCAGATATTTGTGTAGTGTTTCTCTCCATAGAAAAAAGTGAATGTATTCTTTTGAGAGTATCCCATGTTGAGTTCTCTTTAGACAATTTTGTGTGTGCCTAAACTGCATCACGCAATGTCACTCTGTCCACTCCCATGAGCTGCTCCCACAGCTTGCAACTAACATCCTGAAGACACACCCCATGGATTCCTTTCCACTTTGCTTGAACCCTCTGGTTGTCCTGTCGTCCCGAGCCTTCTTCCTGCAATTGCAGACTTCTGACCCTTTCTTCCTGTCTTCCTATGTGGCCACCAACTGAAGGTTATAGTTCTACAGATTCCTGCCCTTGGCCTTGTCTCCCATCGCATGTCATTCAGGACATGCACATGCTGAAGAGACATGCATATTTAACAAGACACGAGTTTTATTAACCAGACTACCTAATTCATGTTTTGTATCTTAAGCACAAATCAGAATGCACATACAATAGCAGATATTTTATAACCATACCCTGAGATCCCTCTCCCCAAAACCTAATCTACTTTCAGCATCAGTTAACTTACTGGCGGGAAGTGCTAAGTACAAAAGTTAAGTATTGCTTTTATGGATGATGCTTCATTTCTCTCTCATTATTAATGCTAAAGAATGAAATTATTTCCCAATGACAAATCACCATTTCAGTGACCACAAATTAACTTATAAATTCTGATCTGTACTATAAAATGTTTGCTATACACCTGCCAGGAAACTTTTGCTGTTGTTTAAATCTACAAATTTAAGTAATCAATAATACCCTTACCTATTACATTGTCCTGTTGATACTTTCACCAAATGTTTTCTTCCTCTGGTTGATTTTCTTGAGTAATGCAGTTTGTTAAGCTCATGTTTTTCTCACTCACGTGTCGGGAAATGTGTCTTCGCAGGAAGGAGCCACTGACCCAGTCCCATGGGAAGAGGCCTGGGCATCTCCTTCCCTCTCCAACCTTCCTGGGTCAGTCAACCACTGGCTGAGATTCCTGAGGTTTTGCAAAATGTCCCATTTTGTCCTTGAAAAGCTATTATTTTGCAAAACATTTTCCAATTTAGCTTAGGCAGAACAATAGTCTCGAGATGTGTACCACAGAGTGATTTTGTGGTTAAAAATATACAGGGAAAGCTGTCTCCAAGTCCTTCTTACCTACGCATGTGTGGAAATTGACACTAAAATCACAACCACAGTTCAGGTTTTGAGAAGTTCTGCAATAAAGCAACAGGTTTAGCATTGTGAGCCTCCCCAAACTTCTTTAATTAGTAAGTTTTGTAACATCTATTCTTACCCATACATTCTGAGAAGCAGAGGCCCCAGAACATGAAGGAATCCTGCATTTTTACCTTTTAGCCCAACCAAGTACCCCAGAGCAGTATAAGCAGTAGTTTCTATTCCCCAAAGCAGTAATTCAAAGAGACAGCCAATGGACTCTTGTCTTTGAAACATGGGAACTTCCCAAATAAGACATAGGCTCATTTTAGAATTAATTTGTCTATTTAAATAATTCATCCTGAATGAACTAAAAGGGGCATAGAAAGTGTACCAGTATATTTTTTAAATAACTAAAAGGCTGTGTCATAGATATGTTGTTATCAATTTAGTCAAGAAAAGTAAAGAAAATAAAGTTTTACTGAATAAATGAATGAGGACTTGATCATGTATACACATGAAAAGAAAAAGCAATAAGTAAACCCAATGTCCCCTACTTACAAAGGAAAAAAATCAAATATTTCAGTGGGCTGCACACATACCTCAGTTCTCCATTTCTGATGACTTGCTATAAACCAAACGTGAAAGGTGATATTGTCTTTCTTACTAGAATTCCAATTTTAAGTGAACAGCCTGAAGAATTTGCCAACAATTGGTACAAAACTTTTTTTTCCCATTCAGTCTTTCCATCTGACATTTATAAGGGGAAAATGCATAGAAATAGGTCACAGGAAGCAGATACCAGATAAACACAGGAAGTAATTATTGAGCAGAAAAGGGTGAAGGAAATGGATTGTTTTTGTTTCCATGGTGTTCCTTCAGGTTTCAGGTGTCAGTAATAGTGAAAGAAAGATTTGCAATTGTGGCATAGCTATTGTTTACTTAATGTTGATATTAAATGTTCATAACACATTTAGCTTTGAAAAAGACATAAACATTATCCCGTCTTGAATATAGTTTGTAAAAAAGTGTCTTCCAAAACATATGGATACTTTGTTTTGAAAAAATCAACAGAAGAATAAAAAACTCAAATATTTGAGAAATACGTGAGAATTTTCAGCTCTTAGGGGTATAGCTTGAGTTTCATTTTTTAAAAATTGTTTTCTTCTTATTATTTTAGCCTGAGTTTTAATAAAAGACGATTACATAAGAAATGAAACATTCTTCGTCATTGTAATACTTTTTTTGTTTTGTTTTGGTACTGGGGATCGAACTCGGGTCCTTGCCCTTGCGCAGCAGGCAGTGAAACCACCGAGCTAAATCCCCAGCCCAAATTGGTCATTCAAAATACACCAGCTCAGAGGGTGGCCATCAGTGATTTTTTTTGTTGTTGTTGTTGTTGTTACCGGGGATCGAACTTGAGAACTTGAGCTTTCCAGTCAAGCGGTGGAACCACTGAGCTAAGTCCCCAGTCCTGTAATACTTTTAATATGAATGTTCTGTCACCTGAGCAAGATAAGCACAGGATGTTAAATGGTTAAAATGAATCTTTATCACTAGAGAAATAATTTTGAGATTAGAAGATCAATTGCTGTAATGCTTAAAAATACCTGATCTAATATTTTACATTTTTTTCCATTCAATATTTGAATAGTTTTCTTTATTCTGTATCGTCAAGTACCTCCACCTGATTATTTCATCAAGATAGTATATGATTCATCCTCGCTTGCCTTCTGATGAGAGTTGGAAATTTAAAAAACATGATTTCTCCAGATCATGTTCATCTGCAGATTTGACTAGGTTTGGACATGTCTGATCTGGTGCGTAGCCACCATAAAATACAAGTGGCCTCTTTAATGCACAGCTGGATGATAAATAGCTGGAAAGAGCTCCTTATGGATTGTCAAGGGTGTACAACTATTCCTCACTGTCATCTGTCAGGTACTGCAGCACAGCAGGGGAGCCATGGAGTTAGGTAGGCTAAGGAAGCATTCAGCTTCACACCTAGCAATAGTGCAACCTTGGGAAACTTAAACTTACCAAGCCTAGGATTTCTAATCTGCAAAATGCAGACAGTAGGATACACTTCAGGAAGTTGTATTGCAAGCTAAAGGAAGGAATGGATAAAGTACTTAGCATAATGACTGGCACAGGCTGATCAATCTTTACTCATACTGGCAGCAAAACTAGGAAGTCAGATGACTTAATCCCTTTGTGCTGGTGCAGCACAATTCCACAAACCGGGTAATTTATAGAGAACATAAATATATATCCTCATGGATTTATAGGGAGGCTCCTGCAGGGTCTGCGTCTGGCTATCTCTTCTTCTAATACGGTGCCTTGCTTCTGTGTCCTCTGGAAAAAGGAATGTTGTATTCTCCTGTGGCATAAGACAGAAGGGCAGAAAGGGCTTCATCAGTTCCCTCTAGCCCTTTATAAGAGGCCACTCCCATTCATGGGGCTCCAGACTCATGATTAGTCACCTCCTAAAGATCCTACCTCTTAATATTAATATATCCAAGATTAAGATCCAACATGAATCAGATATCAATGTTTTCCTATAGTAATAATAGGATATTTCCAAAACTTTGCAAATTACAGTATAAAACAATTGCCACGTGGGCTGGGGATTTAGCTCAGTGGCACTCCTCCTGCCTGGTAAGTGCAAGGTCCTGAGTTCAATTGCCAGTACCAAAAAAAATTGCCATGCAATTTATTTCCTATGCCACATTTCTCTACTTCCAAAGGTGCCAGAAAAACTTTTAAGTCATCAGCCATTGACTAGAAATTCCCTCCTCAAATTCAGCTCTATATAAGAAATGGAAAAGACTGATCAAGTCTAAATTTTATCTGGTCATATATACCATATCCTTTTAGGCTAAGGCTTTGTGTCTCCAAAATTCTCTAGTTAAAAAAATATAATTGTTCCCATGGAGTTAACATTAATTGATCATATGACATTGTCTGATTACATGATTTTCTTTTCATTATTGATATAAGGGGAAGAGATGTAACTCTGAAACCTGCTAAATGAGAGTTTGTGTTTGAGTTTGTGTTTTCTAAAGTCGAAGACTGAATTTTAGGAACAATAGAGTTTAAGAGTAGGAAAAATTTATTGAGAGAAAGAAAGGTTCTGTCTAAGAGAGACAGAAGGGGGACCAGAAAGTGGGTTGCTCGGGACTCAATTTTTTTAGGGGCTTTTATGGAGCAAAGCCATGAGGTGGGGTGGGTTCAAGGTGGGATAAAACTATAAGACCCAATGGAAAATTACAAGGTGGGCATGAGGTAGGGCAAAACCATGACCAATCAATAAGATTACAGTTCAGTCACCCAGGTAATATTGATTAAATGGGAGATCAAATTGGAAAACAAGTCACAAAGAAGGATTTTCCCATTTAGAATATCAATCACTGCAATCTAGCTCTAGAGGAGATAGATTGCTTTTCTTTTTTATAATGCTGACCAGTGAATGTGCCTTAATTTTTCTCCATGTTGGCTCCTGACTGTTGGCACCTTGAGGATGGCCCTGTCTAACTGCCTACAAGATAATCTACTTAACTTACCTATCTATAATATTCCCCTCTCTGAAGAAGTACCCCTAACTGCCATGAGGGGGCAAGGGGCAAAGTCCATTTTGACTAATTCGGGCTGAAGAGGGTCGTAGTTGTGATGGACAGTTAGAGATATTCTATACAGGGTTTATCTAAAGGCCCTTGATAGGCACCAGGCATTGTCATCTTGGGTAGCCTTAAAGCTTTAAGTCTGGAGGAGACAAAACCAAAGAAACAGTTAAGAATACATGTGCTAAATAATAAGGTCAGCAGGACTGGTATGAATATAGCCAACAAGCATTTTTACCAGGAGGAACTAGAAATAGCCTCCCACAAAAGATAAGGAAAAGGTCCAGGGGGCTTCAGAATCTGATGTGGCATTAACTTGTCTAATATCTTGAACAGCTGTTGAGATATTAGCAGATGGATCAGGAATTCTCTAGTTAGAAAATATAATTGTTCCCATGGTGCTATCATTAACTGATCATATGACATTGATTACATGATTTTCTTTTCATTATGACATGTAACTAAAATTTCAATGAGTCTAGAACAATGAGGGTTGATGGAGGAAGGAAAACTTGGGAGAAAAAATATTAATAAAATAAAGTAAGCTCAATGAAGGACACAGGGTAGCAAAGGGAAAAGACCCCTCGAGTCAAAGGTACTAAAAGGAGGGAATTAGAATTGCCAAAAATCCCATCTCATTTCCTCTCAGTCCACTGGTCTAGAGAAAGCTCTGAATTAAATATAATAGTGAGGGACAACTGAGGGGTGTGTGTGTGTGTGTGTGTGTGTGTGTGTGTGTGTGTGTGTGTGTTGGCATGGGGGAAAGAAAGGGGAGAGAGAGAAAAATATTTTTACTAACCTCATTCTCTAGTCTAAAACATGCTTTTAATATTAAATTGGACAAAGGCAACAAAAGAGTGTATAGAATTACCCTTAAAATTACTCTTATTTGCCTTGTCTTACCGTGTCTTTCCTGGGATTATATTATGAATCACCAGGAGGAAAAAAAAAGTCGCCCCAAAGGGATAAAGTTGACTTTAAGCTACTGAAGTCAGAATTGAATCTGGATTCCCTATTGTCCTGTGGTGGGGTGCTTTTAAAGTTCAAATGAAGAGTGGGTCTTGAACAACTTGTATCTTTCAACCAAAGCAGGTATATCTTCTTGGTTTTTTTAAATAAGGCTAATGCATTTTCTACTGAACAGATTCATGTTGTGTTCCTTGAATTATTCTCGAAGACAAACCAGCTTGCCCCTGAGAATGACACGGTGAAATATTTATGTTGTCACTGGATTTGATTATGAAAGTGCTTTCTGCTCTTCCTGCAGGCAGCCTGTTTGTTTATGAGCAATTCTGTGTCGGTGGCAGACTTGTGGCTGGCTTCTCACAAGGTCGCAGTGGCAGACTGCAGCTGAACTGAGTTGATGCTAGTTTCTGGGTTGTGCTTTGAATAGATTTTGTTCCGTGGAGCACTTATTAGGCAGGCGAGAGTTTTTTTGGTGATCCATTCCCACTGCTCCAACTCTTGCCTCCAGCTATCTTTGAAAGATTCTACAAATCTTTTGCCGCTGGGCTCTTCTTCATGCTTGTTTGTGACTTTCAGAAAGTTTTCCTGCAGATAATGTGTTTTCTCTGAAAATCAATAATAGGAGGTTATTAGATAACTGCACCGAGTGGAAAGCTCTTGTTAAGGTTAAAGCTACATCAAATAAGCAACATGAAACTAATTACTTGTGTCTTTAAAAGCACCCTTTCTCTTGTATGTCGCTATACACTGCTTATCTAGCTTTGTATTTCAACCATTCTTTTGAGCCAACATTAAATTTCTTCCTCAGACTTAAAAGCAATGAAAAAACAGCAGCTTAATTTTAGAGACTTGTTAAAATCATTTTTCCCTTCTTTCATTTGAGGAAATCCACTGCTGGTCTTGGTTCCTCTGACTTTTTCCTTCATCTTTGTGTCACCGCTTTCCAGTGGCCTTTTTTTATTCTTTGAAGATTAATCTTAACTTCTTCTGGATTTGTGCCATCTTTATTGCCCTTCCACTGCTACATCTTTTCTTTCCTCACATATTTTTAAATGTCACTGATGAACTGCCTCTTAACTGATGTTTGAATCCATCGATCCTAACTAGAAAATCTACTTATGTTTTGTCTGTTTCGCAGTTGCTCGTGTCGCATCATTTGCCTCATTAAATTTTTTATTTGCGTGTTTATTTTGGACTCTGCATATATTTACTTGAGAGTTTTATACTAAAATTATAACCATCTGAAAAACTTTAATACAAGAAGATTATCAGGACAGCAGTATCCTTTTCCATGGGAAGTCCTTGAGGCCATATTAATGAATAGAATAAGATCACACGTCTTTTGTACATTCCCATGCACAAGTGATAATTAACATAAATAGAACACATATCTGTGTTTCAGTTAACTTATACTTTAAATAGTAATTTGCTTCTACATGTTCTTATAAACTGTTACTTTTCATCATCAAAATTCATATTACTGTAATTTTGCTTGCGTGTCTGTACATTATGACCCAGCTCTAACATTTCTGGGGTTTTTTTCAGTGTCTGTAGCAGAGATGGCTAGCTGGGAACTCAGTTTGTTTCCTCTTTTCCTGGGCCGCACTCCTAGAGTATAGTTCACTTATGTTTCGGCTCCAGCCAGGGAAGTATGAGCAGAAGGGATGAAACTCACATCCAAGCTTGTCCCTCCCACCCCACAGTGGGCCCTCCTTTCTAGCTATCAGAGATGAAGGCAAGCCCAAAATCAAATTTGCCAGCTGTGTTTTTAAAATGGGCCTACAGTGTAGAAGGGTTTTTTTCTTCACCTGGACAGAAAGCTATACAAACAGGAACATTCTTATCATCTAAAGTAAAGCTTCATTGTATCGAGCTACTGAAATATGGGTTTGGTCTGCTACATCAGCTACAATTACTTTAAATACAACATCATTTTTCAAATAAGGGTTTTAGGAAAAAGAAGAATGCTGTGCTAAATGTAAATTTCAAATGAGCAACTAGCAATGAGTTTTGTATTATCTTTTATTTTGGTATAAATATGTTCCATACAATATTTGGAAGACACTTACACTAATTTGTGGTTAATTCACTTAAAATACAAATTGTACCATATTTTTATTTGCTAAATCTGAAAATCAAATCCAAAAAGATAACCATGCAAAAAGAGTATTAGAACTTGGATAACAAGAATTTTTTAAAATTCTATTTTCTGACTAGATTTAGGCACACAGAAAATACTCAGTACTCTTGTTTCAATGCAGCAGTTTAGCATAGGAGGGAAATGCCACCATAGGGAAACTTTTGTAGCTATTGTTTTCCAAATCTTATTTAACATCAACAAGTTTAAGATCTTATTTATTAAAATAGAAGTCCCTTAGATTATGTTTCTAAAAATCTCAGCTAATATTAAGAAAAATTTCACTCTTTTTTTTATTCTTGGTTGCTTCAAATAGTTTGATGATTTCTTTTTTATACATAAATAATTGTATTTTGTGCAAAATTTATGACATTTATTATTTAGTTGCTCATTCATTTTGCTCTTAATTGACTTGCATTCTGTTTTATTTTTTATAACATTCCCATCAGAAGCTTCAATTCAAACTCTATTTGCCTTCTATGATCGCCTAGAATATAGCCTTTTCTTCTGATCAATGAATGTTTATTAAATCAGGTAAATTTTCAGAATTCTGTGAGTGGTTCATCTTTCCACTTCTACACTCTATCTATGCCAGGTGAAAATTTACATATATAATGTATGTATAAATAAATGACTTCCCAAGCAGGCTCAGAAGGTTCATCCCTCGATTACCACCATTTAGAGATTTAAAAACAAAACAAAGCAAAAAAGTAAGACTGATCATCCTTAAGTAACTAGTTGAGGTCACCTTCACCACCACCAAGTCCATGGCATGTTAGACTGATGAGCAGATCCTCATGAGGAACGTGGTGATGAAACCAAGTGTCAAAAGAGATAAAATGGCAGAGCAGTGAGTGCCAGCAACTCAGCTGTTCCACGATGGTGTCTAGAGTCTGGAAAACAGTAGCTTGGAGAGGAATCAAAGTGAGAGGATGTTACTTGGAAACCAGGGAGGAACTGACAAAAGAGGGGAAGAAAGGATTAAAAGATAAAGAAGAAGAGGAAGAGGAAGAGGGGACCCTATTATTGTGAAGAAGAGAGGGGACACACTGCACACCATGCATGCTTCAGAGTGGCTGACTGGCCACCATCTGAGAGACAAAGGGAAACTAACAACTTCTTACTCACGGAAAACCACATTGGGACTGACAAACAATGATAGTTGGAACCTATGAAGAAAACACGGGATACTGTGTCCAGAGTGGCCTTCCACAGTCAACAGCCAGCGAGTGACCCCAGTCCAGCATCCACTGCTATGATTGTGGCACTAGAGCTGGCGAGGACGCCATTGTAGGGAAGGGCTCAGTGTGCAAAGCAGGGTCCCAGAGCAGCCCTTTAGCTCAAAGCCATTCTCCACAATGCCAAATTTTGAATGGATGAGGGAGGGACAGCCAAGGGAGACAGCTGTCATAACAAACAGCCCCCTACAGCACATGTGCCATAGGTTTGCCACCACTGGTCTGCAGTGTATGTAACAGTACTCTTTACTTTAAATATGACAAAACCTAACATCCATCAGCATTTCCTCTATTGCTTGCTCGATGTCCCTATCTGTATAAAAGTCAGTGGTACTGAATTTGCCTGCCTCATCTCTCTAATACTACTCCACTACATACAATATGCCTTCAGTGCAATGCATGAGAGGTCTATTGCCCTATAGTTTTCACAAACACACGGTTTTTCTTCATTAAGTGTTGAGAAGATTGTACAAATAACTAATAAAAAAAACCTATAGTGCTTCATCTTACCTTATCCTTCTGGCTAGAACAGATTAAAAGGCCGTTGAGTGGTTGACTCATAAGTACTATAGCAAATATTCTCATGCAAATTAACTTAGATTCTTTGGACTTTTCAGAAAAAGTTATGACCTTAAAAAGACAACAAGATGAGCTGTTACATAAGACTTAATGTTGCGCATTGATGGATATGTAATGACTATTGGGAAAATATAGACTAATGGCCACAACAGAAGGTACAGACTAATAAGTTCAATGGGCATAATCCTGTAAACACAAAATGTAATTTGCAATCATTACCCAATAATATTTGTTCATAATTGAAATGTGTTAATCTCTTCAAGTGTTTTGGAATTTCATAGACCTCATAAGAATCCAATGTGAGACAATATTTTATTTTGACACTTTTATTTATGGCACAGTGTTTTATTTAAACTAATGCATGACTAAACTTTTTATTACAAAAATAAATGATCATTATGCAAATTTGTCCAGTGAATTATTTGTCCAGAAGTTGTTAGTCTCTGTGTGATTTAAGACTCAATGACAATACTCCAATAATAGTAAAATAGTAAAGTTCAATTTATATTGTTCACCAAGAAAAATTCTGATAATTTTATTATCATATCAGTTATGTATTTAGCCCAGTACAGGCATCAAGGTAATTCTTGTGGTTATAAAATATGAAATGAAATTATTATTTTAAACTGATGCCTCTCACTTTTTCAGTCTTTTTTGAAAAATATATAAACAAGCTCTATTTTTACTAGTCATAAATTGTACTTCATTACTTTTTTCTTCTGGAACTAGTACAGTAATGCCTTGGTTCACAAATGCTTCTGCTCGCAAACAGTTTGGTTCCCAAAGAAAAGCATTCAGCAAAATTTTGCTTCTGTTCTCATTCTCCACGTGGTGTGACAGACACAACCACTGCCATCTTCCCACATAAACACAAACACAGCCATCTCCCCCCAAATTATAAAACAAATTAAGTTCATAAACCTAGGAAAAACTGTATTCCCTCCTTACTTCTCCTACAGAATTTTATCTCAACTTATTGCATTTATTAATTCAATTTATTTATTAAGACAAGGTCTCACTACGTAGTTTAGGCTGGCCTTGAGCTCACCTTGTATCTCAGGTTGGCCTCGATCTGGTGGTGATCCTCTTTCCTCAGTCTCCAGAGTGCCGGGATTACAGATGTGCACCTCCATATGGGCTCAATCTATTTTACTGAAATTCCCCTCACAGCCTTTAAAAAAATACATGCATAAATTTAAAGTTTACCTAATAACCCTTTAACTCTCGTGATTAATAATCCAAAACAAAAACAATAAAAAGAAAGCTTCTCCTGAACTGAATTATTGCTATAATCATTATTGACACCCACTCAAAAAATACATTACACATTTCAATGAATAGTTTGTGTAAAAGAGAAACCGAGAATGTGCCTCTCAAAGTCTTGACTCCCCCTGGCTTGATCGTACAGAGTAAATCTTGGCTTCCTATTAGCTGTGCTAAGCGATCCTAAGATGTTCCTTGGCCTTTTCTTCCCAACACAATTTCTGACTTGTACAGTTTTGTGCTGAATAAATCCATCCCTTTTGCGTAGCCCCACCTTGAAGCCACGTTGACAGAATTCACTGAATGCTGGAGTTTCTCGATGACTGCATTTGTCACCAGATCCTGCAGTCTCACTCTTTGCAAATTCATGTGTTAGGCCTCGGGGGATTCCAGAATGAAATACTCCAGAGCTGAGGATTGCTTTATGGCCACATCATCAAGTCTTGTCATGCTTTTGTGTCAATGAAGTGTTTTCCTCAACCTTCGATTCTCTTACCCCACCCTGTGTGTTTCTTTAACACGTTCTGTTCTCTCCTGTGAGGAAACAGGCTGCAGTCTTAGGGAAAGTATTGCTGTCAGCTGACTGGGATAGAACTGTAAATACCACCCCATACTTTCATGTGAAAAAGATGAAATTAAAGCCACTTTCCAATCTCCACTCCCCCTGGGGCCAGTTTTAAGCAATATTGGGAAGCTGATTTTCAGCAGCTCCCAGAATTCCACGTCTGACCCTTGCTCTGTGGTCATAAACACAGCAACTCCTCACAGCTCATTTTATAATTCTTCAAGCAAGTCTGTGATTTGGAACCTAGCAACACACATCTCCAGCAGGCTCAGATCCTGCTGCGACACGGCTCTGATGGAACAGTTGCTCCTGGCTTGTTCTTTGCTACTTCAGAGCTGCTGTGAGCAAAATTGATGCAGTCTCCATGGCCAGCTGCTGTGGTCAGGCTCCCGGTGCCCAGTTTCTTCCACGAAATGAGGTTGTGACAGATGATTACCAGTTCAGGAAGGGAGGCTTTGGTCTTCACCTGCCAAATTTTTTTCCCTGGATGATTCCGAATTCAGGGCATTAGTAGAAAAGTATGATTAATAGACCATATAATATAAAACTTTCTATCACTATTTTGGCTTGATGCACTGCAGTTGTGAGCTATTAAAGTTGTGATTAAACTTTGTCTTCTCAGATCACATGGCTGTTGGGATATGTCAGTAAAAGCAACTCTCATTCCTGGAACAGAGGGAACTAAGTAGCTGAGATACAGGGAGATTAAATTTCTGGGTAGCTGAAAGAATGAGTCACTCCATCACTCCATCAGAGTTTGCTCATTTCTCAGTCACCAAGGACTTCTCTTGTTAAGTCAGGACATCTCTTAAACACATCACCTCACCCTCTGTGTGTGGTAATAAGGCACCCACATAGCCAGTGTTTTTTACATGAGTAGAAAACCAAGTCCTGGTATTGCCTTTTCACTCTTGCTAAATCATATATGTTTTATTTTAACTAACAAAATATTCAGGAGCTACCAAGTACTAGGAAAACTACCCGACGTGGTGAAGATAGACAATATGTAAAATGTAGACTCTCTAGGTTCTTAGAGATCATTGCAATTTAAAGTATGAAGAAGTGCATGAAGTATGGAAAAGTTGAATAGTACACAAGTTAAGTATAACGTGACTTAATCACAGAAGGAATAATATATGGCACTCATTAATTAATTAATCAATTACCAGGTGGAAGATACTGGCTGTCATTGCTTTGACTTTACTTTAGGCTTAGATAAACAACTAATGGTAAGACAGAGTGAATTAATCATTGTGTGTGTCCATTGGTTTTTGATGTGTACTACATGGCCACAGTAGACAAAAACATGTTAAAGAATGATGCCATGAAGGGCTGTCTGTTCTGGACCTCCATAATTGATGCTGTTTTAGAATAACACTAAAATTCTAGGCCTGCCAAGTCTCTAGATCTAACTCTGCAGTCTCTGAGAAAAGAATCTCCCACTGTTTGCACACAAAAATTCTCCTTAGACTCTAAGTCCAAACTTTGAGCTCTGATGTCATGATTTTTTGATGGATGACTCCCTGAAAGCTGTTGGACACTAGATCTAAACAGAAGAAATGTTTATTAACAATTTTTTTCTCATCTGGGCTTTACTTTCCAAAATTCAAGTACGGATACTCTAATAAAGGATCAAGATACAAGCATCAAATCACCATGTTTTCATACTCCTTCATTAAGGGAAGTTATCAAACATTTATTGAGAATTAAGAAGTGGGATTCACTTTCAGGAGATTTGAGCAGTTTAAAATGCAATTTAAGCTCATATTTATGTGACATCAAAACATCATGTGCAAATTTCAAACAGTAATTTGGGTATTCTTTCTTCACATGCCAAACAACTGCAACTGGAGCATTTCCAAATGTGAGATATATATATTCAAAATGTGAGATCTATATATTCCAAATGTAAGATATATGAGATATATAATTTCATATATATGTGAAATTACTAATGAAAATTTTGTCATGATAACTGTTTTAAGTATAAAAACTAGACTTCTGTACTTTTGATAGTGAATCCACTATTCTAATCGGGGAGAAACTTCCACAAAAACAGTGAGATTTACAAACTGTATCTATGGAAAGCCACTGTCAAAGACAATGGGACAGCTAACAGATAGTCAACAATCTCATTAATAAAATCTAGAATTTTGTAGGACAAGTGCCTGGAAACCCATTTATATACCCATATGTATATGCATATAATATACTCATGTATGTAATATACCCATATGTATAATATAGCCATATACATATGAGTGGGGGTATATGTGTATATATATATGTATATGTATGTGTGTGTGTGTGTGTGTGTGTATATATATATATATATATATATATATATATATATATGAGATTCATATTTGAGGGGTTTGGGGGAAGAGCCAGTAACAGCTTCCTGAAATAAACATCCTATGACTCCTCTATAATTACTCCCAGGATTTCTCACCATTACCAGGGCACACACTCTCTTTCTTCAAGTGCAGTAGCAGTGTGGAGCCAGAGGAAGCAGGTGGCAGGGACCAGGTTTTACCCAGGCATTACCAGGATAGACACAGGTATCCAAGCCAGCCTGCCTAAGCCGGTCTCAAAGGAGTTTCTGCAGCATCCCTAACCAAAGCAAAAGATGACTAAAGATAGCTGGTTCAGAGCTGAAAATACACTGTTTTTGACTACTGGCATTTGCTTTTTGGAGGGTATATGTTGTATTGTTTTGTAAATGAGACAGAAGAGTTCTTCTCACAAACACGTATCCTGCTTTAGGTTTTCTTTCTTCATTTCCTCTTTGCTGTTATTTCCTTCACCTCCCTCTTGTTTTTGCTCTAAAATTTACTGCTGGTAGTGGTTAGAAAGAAAGAGAATGGCAAAGAAAATCCTCCTAGCTCTACTTTCCCTTCTGAAAAGAGGTCTTTGCCTTATGCTATGATTTTATGATGTTGTGTCTATGTTTAATTTCTTGGAAATCGACTAATATAATATTTCTTTTGAACAAATCACTCATGACATGTGGACTCAAGAGAAAAAGAAATGGAAAATAGTTGAGGGGAGGAGGGCGGAAACTGCTTCTTGCCCTGGGCATCTTTCAGCTTGTTATTCAATTTCTGTTCATTGAGTAAGGAAGAAAAATAAACACTTGTATGTTTCCCTTGGCTGCATAGGTGGTCTCTCGCAATACAGAAGTGCTGTTGCTGGTTTGTTTTCTGTTTCCTATTTGATAAAAACTTACATGTGGGCTTCAAAGGACAAGAGGATTTAGGCACCACATATTTCTTCGTGTACTTTGTTTCCTTGTTGATTTCAGGTGGTTACTCTATAGGGTACTGGAGTCCTGCTCAGTTCTTAGTTTTGACTGTCTCCTGTTTCTGAATGACTATCTTTGTAAACGTCCTGGCTTACTGTTGAAAGAAGTGCAGTAGCAAGATGCATAGCCAGTCTTGACATGACTTTCTGCAGCACCTTCCCAGTTGCTGCCTAACCTGCAAAGTCTGGGAGTTGTCACAAATAATGTCTCATTTTGACCCAGTCCATTGCTAGATTTTTCCTAAGTAAAGCATCCATCTAGCAAAGCAGTGTAGGAAATGGCACAGATGACTCAGAAAGACACCAGGACAACCAGGAATCAAGTATTCTCAACTCTGTAGCAGGTAGCATCTTTCATACTTTTCTGGCGTTTTTTTTCTGTTGTTACCTCCCTAGTTCAGGCAAATGCTTCTTTGAATGACTACAACAAGCTCTCAGAAGACTCCAGCACTTCCATTCTCCCCTCACATCTATTTCCTACGCTGTAGACCACATGTTTTTCTATGTTGAAAATATAATTATGTATCTTCAAGAAGGGAATGCAATACTTTTTCACTGTTCTCAGTTGTATAAAATGTTCACATTTTTATCTTCCTGCTGCCTGTTTGTTGTTTTGTTCTTCTGCAAGGTTGATCCCAGGGCTTTGTCAATGAGCTACATGCTCAGCCCCTACTTCTTTTTTGAGACAGGGTCTCAGGAAGTTGCTAAATTGTCTCCGCTGGTCCCAGACTTGTGATCCTCATGCCTCAGCTTCCCAAAGAGCTTGTGGCACTATGCCTGGGTGCAAGTTTCTTTTACGACTACAAAATTCTTCCTGGCTATAGAGTGGCAACTTGGTTCTTGAATTTATTTCTTTTCACAATTGTGATCGCAAACCGAATTGGATGAGAACATTGAACCAAACCATTAAATTTGTTTTGGTTCTTGTCCAATATAGTTTGCAACTAGAATTGTGGAAAAATTAAGTTCATGAAGTCTTTGGCCTCCCAGTATCCATCATCTACCATAACATTTGCCTTCCCCCTGTGGAGGACAAGGGTGGACTTCTATACACTTCCAAGTCCTCCTCCTTCCCCATGGCTGCCTCATCACTCGAATTACTATGTAACTCCTGTCCACACTGATAAAAAGTTCCATGAAAGCAGGAATGTTATCACCATGGTTTCTTTTGGTTTCATAACATCTCACAAAGGTAGTAGCACAGAAAAACAATGAGATCTGAAGCTGGAGCCTCACGTAGCCTGACTTGCTGTCAGAAAATAAGATCAGCTGCAAGGGAGTCAACTTGTGCACTATCTAAGACAAAGAAGAAAGGAACAATTTCTTGCTGAGATCCAAATTAAAACGTGAACAAGGTCTCAAGATGAAAGCTAACCAGAAACACTTTTCTTCCTGACGACAGTCTCCAAGGCACAATGGGTTGGGAGGAAACATGCCAGGCTTCTGTGTTCAACATCAGGATGGATTCTCTGACCACGCTTAGAACAGACATGTGCTTCTAATGCAGGCTTTCACCCACAGACTCCTAACAATAAATCACAACTGTTTTCATTTTATGTCCAGCTGGCTAAGAGTGTGTGTTAAAGATCGATGGTGATTCATGAAGGAGAAGACGTCATAATGAAGACAAAGGGTTCATCCAGTGTACTGAGGAGGACACTTGTAAGGAGAACAGCTCTGGTCCACTGGTCAACGGCACCAGCTTCTAACAGTAACACACACAAAGGCACTTCTGTTAGGGAATACTCAGTGGAATTTTGCACTAAATTCCCAAAGCGTTTTTTGCTAGCTTTCTATGATTTGGGTGAAAAGGTGTTCACCTTACTCACAACCCTTGTGATACCAGGTGTCTCATTCACCTCCCATTTCATTATTCCCTGCCTGAAGAATTCTAATTGTTTCCATCAGAATTGAATATAGTAATTGTTCAAACCCTTTAACCATTTTAGTTGCCCTAAATGATCCACAGTCTATTAAGGCAAATAAAACACCACATTTTACACTTCACTCATCCACAACTTCCAGCCTAACATTTTGAAAAGCCAGGATATTTCCATAATTCATTTCTTCTCATGGAAAGTGAATGCATAAGGATAGTAGAATTGCTGCATCCGGGAGGGTAACACTGTAAAACTCTGCTGTCTGAATATAATATGATTTCTTGACCTTCATTATTACTCATTTGCATTCAATTCATGTTGAGATTACAAAGAAACTCTAAAGTTATAACAAATCAATTGATTTTCACATGCATAACTTTTGGTTTAGTGGAGAATACCATGGTCAAGACTATACACAATTTTTCCTATACTCAATGTGTAAGTAGTTCTCTATATTTTAGAATTTTAAGGTACAAACAAAAAGTTACTCAATTCAAAAATGCGTTTGCTAATTCTACTAAATTTAAATTTCCAGATTAATTACTCACCCAGTTCAGATAATGTATTTAAAGGGTTTCTGAATTGCTACTTTAGCAATTAACGTACAAAACGTCCTCCCAATCACATTTCCATCGCCTTACAGATCTCTAGCAGCCTTTTGGCTCTTACAGGCATAATTACAAGATCAATGTAATTTGAATGAAGAACTCCAGGTGAAGAGATAGCTCAAAGAGACACGCCTAAAGGACAGGACATCTCACTGCTAGACTTTGAGGATGACAATGAGAGCTGAGTACCAGTTGAGGTAGAGTCCTACAAAAAAAGAGAGGGTTGGAGTAATCCAAAGAAAAGGGTTGCAGAGGGAGGCTGGATGAGAAATACTCAAATGCATATAGATGGAATTAATAAGTTCTAGCACTGTAAGAAACAGTGGCTTCACTACAGTTCACAATAACCCAGTGTATATTTTATCAATAACTGGAGGAGCGGAGCTCAAAGGCTCCAAAGGCAAAGTAATAATAAGGAGATGGAAATGCTACTCATCTCAATTTGATCAGCACATATTATGTGACTGTATTAAAATAGAACACTGTACTCCGTAAATATGTGCTAATGAAAACAGTTTTTAAAAAATGTTTTAAGGCAATGCAAATGACCACTGTCCTGATGTGATCATTGGACACTGAATATACATACTGAATATCACAGTGAACCCCCATAAACTTGATTAATAAAATATAATTTTATAAAATTAAAACACAAGGAAAAAAATACCTATTGTAGACCTAACCTAGGACCAAACAAATCAGCCATCTAAGTTTTCTAGGCTGTAGCTAAAGATAACTGTGCCTTGTGGAAAGAAGTTGAACACTGGTCAAAATGTTTCACTGAACATGAACAGAAAATATAGTTTTGATGTATTTTTTGATTATAAAAAAGCTAATAACATCTAGTAAGTACTTAATGCCTCTGAGTATGGTTGCATTACCTTACTTTAACCTCACAACAATCCAAAGGGCAATATTAATCTTGTTTCAATAAGAAAATTAATACTTACAGGGGAAATTAATTAATTTACTTAAGATAAAAAATTGATACTTACAAGGTTTGATTAATTTTACTTTTCTGTACAACTAATCCCAAGAACGTAAGTGTGTTCACTTGGTGAAATTGAACTCTTAAACACAATGCCATACTGTGACCTCGTTAATTTATTCTTCTAATAAATATGTCTCACGGAGCGCAGCTATCTTGGTGTGAGAGGAGGAGAACGACGACCCATTCCCCATTGGAATGCCTACAGCAGTGGGTTGAGCTCATCAGGGAAGGGTTCCTGGGAAACAGGAAGCCAAAGGATCCAGTAAGTAAAGTAGGTTAGCAAGAGCAGACAAGTGCATAAGAGGCGTGACAGGAGAGAAAGCAGGTTCATCCCGCAAAAGGAGAGAAGCTGAGTGGGGAGGACTGCGCGCTGTGGGAGTGTGCGAAAAACACATAAAGAAGCTGTGGAGAGCTAGGCCAGCGAAGACAAGGAGACTGAACTGGTGGCCATGACACTCTTCATTCATTTACTCTTAGAAAAACTTTGGAAGACAATGTGCCCATTGCACACTTTTAAAATCACATATTTATATAGTCACACTTTCCTTTATCCATTGCTTTATCAATTCTTAAAAACACCAATTGATTGATTATTGTGAAAAATGTGTATTCAATTTATAATTGCTCTTCTATAACACTTTGTAAGTGTGTGTATCTACTCTTTCTCTTTTGGTTATTTTTGTTTCTCTGCTTACTATATGAGGAATTATAAATAATAATTTGAATATTAATTTTCAGTCCCTGAATTCTGACAGCATCCTTGGATGCTTCTTTTTAAGCTGAAGATACTTGCACCATATGCTTTTCATACCCTAAATATCTCTGAGACCCACTGATCATGAGAATAACAGTGTTTACATTCGACTGTCACAATAAATTTTCAGTAATCCCTTTAAAGATTGATTAAGAACTAAATAAGAGGAACTTCATTTTCTTATGATTACACAGATATTGTTCATTCAGTGCTGGTCCAAATGATCTGCTTCCGGGCTTACATTTCACTGGGTCCTGGGTAGTGTTGGGCTGTGTAAAAAGCATATTTGGCTATTATGAAAGGTAGAGATAAATTTATAAAGTCTGAACTATACCTTAAAATAATTCATTAGTCATAGAAAAATTCTAACTGAAGTTTAAAAATAATTAACATTAAATGACCCACAAATTCACTGTTAGGCATTAAAATATGCAAGATGAGATTCTACCACTCCTTCCTTCCTGGTACTAGGAATTGAACCCACAGACTTTGCCCTGCGTTACTTCTCCAGCCTTTACAACATTGTTTTAAAACTTTGAGACAAGGTCTAAGTGTCTAATTTGCCCAGGCTGGGCTTGAACTTGAGATCCTCTTGCTTCATCCTCCCAGAGAGCTGGGGTTACAGACATGTGCTACCATGCCTAGTTCTGGCACTTTTTAACCTAATCTTTTTCATCTCTGCATTCACCCATTTATTCTTTGCTTGTGACACTAGGACGAGCATTCTTTATTTATGCACTCTCCACTGGCTTCCAGTCAGGGAACTAGAAGCAAAGGTTCCTTGTCCTGGTTCCTTGTTGTCGCTCGGTGGCAGTGGCGCCCTCTCCATCACCAGGAGTCTCAACCTGCGGCTCACATTTTCAGAGCTTCCCTAACCAGCCATGTCACACTGTGTGCAGTGGTAACATGACCAAACCAACAAACAAACAAACAAGTCCCATCACTGTGGTGTCCTTCCTCTGAGTTTGTCCTTTCAAATACCTGGGGATATTCCTTCTTTTCCTCTACGACAAAGGTCTCTCTACAACAATTGTATCTGTTTTTATCTCGGTATTCCTGGTTAGCTTCTTCCATCTTTCCATATTTTGTTAACCAAGTTCTTATACTGACTGGTTGAAAACACTAATGCCATGCAGTCCAGCATCCCAGACAGGAAAACGACCATGTATAATCTCATACAGAGGACTTTTATCAGCTTAAGCATCTAGGCAAGATGGCCAAGCTGAGCCCTTCTCTGGCCAACTTTTCATCTCAAAAAATTAATAATGGAATATCACACAAACTTCAAAGAAATCACAGTTATTAATATAATGGAGATAATCATAGAAATTAATGAAATAGGAAACAGGCAATAGACAAGATCAAGTAACTCAAAAGCAGTTCATACACAGAAAATAAAAGCAAATTGAATGAAAGGTTTTTAACATATTAACTGTAATTGAGGGAGCATAAACCTATAAAATGAATGCTTATTTCAAAACAAGAAATCAATTGATATAATTTACTATTGAGAGTAAAATAAAAGAATTATATGATCATGTCAATAATTTCAAAGAAGCATTTAATGTGTAAAAATAGACATTTTTATTATAATGAATCTTAAAATAGGAATAAAAGAGGAACTTTCTCATATTAATAAAGTTTAAACAAATTTTAGAATTTGTATTAGTACATGCTTGTACTACATAATGATTATGGTCATCATGGGGAGTTGATACATATACATAATATATCTTGTCTTTCTAGCAAAACTTTCACCAGCTTTCAAACTCACTGATGAAATACAACCACTCTCTTTAAATTAGTAATAAAGGATTTCAGAATTTCCTTTTTATTCAAAATTATTCTGATACTTCTAGACAACATGAAATAAGATTAATTAATGATCCATAATCAGGAGGCTGAGGCAGGAGGATTGCAATTTTGGGTCCAGTCTGGGTAACGTAGTGACAACCTAACTAAGAAGAAAGAAAGAAAGAAAGAGGAAGGAGAGGAGAGAAGAGGGAAGAGGGAGAGAGGAAAGAGAGAGAGAGGGAGGGAAAATGGGCACATGTGTATGTTTAGAGGTGTGTAAAATAACTCATAATTCTAAAAATTATGTGGAAAATGCAATAAAATACATTTAGCACTTAAATATGGAATCTAAACACCTTGATCTCTTAGAAATGGAGAGTTGAATAGTGATTATCAGAGGCAAGGGAGAGTAAGGAAATGGAAGATAAGGAGAGGTTGGTTAATGCATACAGAATTGCAAGTAGGAGAAATAAGTTTTGGTGTTTTATAATACATCAGGGTGAATATAATCAATGAAAATACATTATACATCCAAGACTGAAAAGACAATTTTGAGTGTATTAACCATGAAGAAATGATAAAATTAAAAAGTGACGGATATGTTAATTATCCTAAATTGGTCATTATCATTCATATATATATATATATATATATATATATATGTGAATCAAAACTTCACATTCTACCTCGTAAGTATTTGTGAAATATTTTATAAATGAAAATAATGTGAGATCTTGGTTTTTTTATGTCTCACATAAAGATTGTGGACTCTCATTAATCACACCTGTGTGTGTGTGTGTGTGTGTGTTCAGAGACAGAGCCTAAAAGGGTCTAAATAATAAGTTATATTTGCTCCAGTAAAATAATTTTAATATTAAAAATTTAAGAATTAGAAATCATATTTCTTTAGTCACAATATGGCTGTTGCCACTTTCCTCCAGTGAAAATAATAGAGATATCTCTAACTGAAATACTAATCTCATAATAATTTTGAAATTCTATGTGTGAGATAAAAAAATTGCCTGAATTGGGACCCAAAAGGGGGTTATAATCCTCATATTTCATTTATTACTTTTGGGAAGTTAGATTTTTCACCTCTCCAGACTTCATTCTCTTCATCAGTCAAATGTGTGAATTAGATAAGACTAGTGATTAAAATTTTATAAAGTAAGAGAATTAGACATTAGGAAGTAAAGAAAAT
>NW_004624805.1:9211682-9229592 GCF_000247695.1 Heterocephalus glaber
GCTATTTAGGCCTTCTTCGAAAGCACAAAGACCTGAGTTTGATCCCCAGTAACAAAAAAAAATGCTATTTAGTAGTCTCTTTCTCTCTCTCTCTCTCTATATATATGTATATATGTACAAACTATTATGTATATATTCAAAATAATGACCTTGTCACATTAATTTTAGCAATTAATAACAAAACATATTATCTAGTGTCACCATTATTTCACAAAATATTTTTTGTGTGTGGACACAAAAAATGTGAGGGTATATAGGCCTAGGAATACACTATGGAATAAATTTAGGTTTATGAAAACTTATTTCATTATACAAATAATTTTTTTATTGTTGACCATCTCCTCAGAGACTGGTATTTGAAACAGATAACTCATGACAACTACTTTACTAAAAAAGCACTTCTTGTATATCTGAAGTTTCAACTTAACTGGGATTACTATTATTATTTTAATAATATTATTTACTAAACCAGGAATCCACTCACAGTAGTTGCAAATCTTCTGATGTCACCACACTGTATGTCCTATAATACTGTACACATTTGAGTCCATTATAGTACCTGTGATTTGCCAGGGAACAGGACTCAATTTCTACATATGGCTTGATACAGGCTCTGTGCAGCTGAATATATCTAAAAATATTTATTTTCAGGCTTTAGCTGCCCTCACTATACAATACTGACTTTGTACTAGTTATTTTGCTGTACTGCATATGTCCAGCTTTTGCTCCCAGGATGTAATATGTTGAGTTAATCTTACTTTTATACAGATTTTTCGTAATAATTATTTAATGCAACCCCTAGAACTTGAGTTTGGTATCTCATTTTGGGATTTGTAACCATTTTCTCTAGCATTCTATACACAATGAACTGGGAGCTAATTATATATGCTGTAACTATTTTAATTTTGATTAAAATCACTAAAGACACAGGCATGAGAATATCAATTTGTCCTATTAAGATTTTCTTTTTTGATTTTCATAACATTACTTGTGGTTCTATTACTTTCTTGAGTATATATTTTTCTTTAAAATGTTGAGAAAATATGCTTATTTCTATATGAAAAACAGCATTTCTTAATTGTGGTATGAATTTCTATGATGTTATTATCTACTTACAAAAATACCTTAAGGTATGTTAAGATATATGAAAAAAGTTTTAGACTTAAATATATTAAAAAGTAAACCATTTTCATTTTCTGTTTTTCCTGTTTCACCCCAATATTTAAAAAATTGTAAGAGGTATTGGATTCAAAACAAAAATTACAGTTGCATTAACAATGTTTGAAAGATCATTTATTTATTTATTTATTTATTTATTTTTGTAGTAACAGAGATCAAACTCAGGACCTTGCACTTGCAAGGCAGGTGTGGTGCCGCTGAGCTAAATCCCCGGCCCCAAAAGGTTATTTATTGTAACATGAGTGTGTTCATTTTGTAAGACACAGTTTCACTGAACATTATAGTTGGATAAATTTAAAGACATTCCATACTCTTTCCTGAACTTGGAGCTAAGAAAATGCTTTCATTGTCTTTTGAAACAGCTCCTCCTGATTTTTTGGATGAAGAGAAAAGCTAAGAATACTCTTGCAACTGGCACTTTCACATGCAGGTATTTAGAATAGACAGGAACATTTTTTGTAAAAAGGGTATCTTAAGGAAACAGATGATATGTGAGAAAAAGTTTTTCCTTCTCATATTTTCATGCAGAGCAAATTTTATTAATTTATGAAATTTCTTTTTAAATGTTTTTATTTAAAATAAATAATCTTCAAAATTAAAAATACAGAGCATATATAGCAGAAACACTTCTGGAAATAGTGCATTAAGAACCCTGATCACCAGACTTTTTCTCAAAATACAAAATTATAAAAGCCCTGGAGTGGTAGCTCAGAGAAAGGCCCTGCGTTCAATCCCCAGTACCACACACACACACACACACACACACACACACACACACACAGAACACCCCCTTAATCTGAGTGTCCATTTCCATCCCAGACAATGAAGCCTTCCACATATCATAGGGTTCTTAACATCACCAAATCAAACCAGTTAAAAATTATAAATTCAGAAGAATGAGAGCAACAGAAAAGGTAACATTAGAAAGATATCAAGTGCACAATGGCACAAGGACAATTGAATCAAAACTGGACAACACAATGCAGGAATTTATCCAGAGTTTGCCTGTTTCAAAAACACTGCTTTCCTGTAGTATGGGTTTCAAAATCTATGCAAAACTTATTGCCAACAAAATAAAAACCAAATAGCTTAGGTTGAGAGATTAGAGAAAAATAATATATAGATAAACCTAAACCTTATTGTAAGTATAGATGTATTTTTTAAATGATAAGATCATGAGGAATGAGAAGGTCCAAAATTTAGAAAAAGTGAACATGAGAGAAATATATAATGAACTCCAAACCATGTTTGCTATGAAGGCATTTATTGACCAGAGAAAATGTAAATATGTATTTCAACAGTGTTATTGCATGGTAGGGAAAAAGGACAATGGTCAAGACCCACACAAATTGGGATATGTAATGAAGACCGTACTCTTCAAGGATGTACTTCTGACAAGTAGAACTTGATCTCTGATGGCAAATCAGTGATGCAAGAAGAAATCACGAACAAAGAAGTAGTAAGTGCGTGCATTAATGTAATGTGTTTGGTAACGTAGTGATGAAAGTGAATAAACTATAGCCATGTATACCAATACAGACAAATCTTAGCATATTGATAAAAGGCGATACAGAAGAAGAATTTCAATAGTTAAAAGTTCTAAATAATCAAAGCAAATCCATATTGTTGAGGGATACAAAGAATAAGTAGCTAAAAGAAAAAGGAAGACAGAAATGATTTTACTGAAGTTCTGCATAATGGCTGGCTGACGAAAGTCCACGTGTGGGGCTACTACACATCTGTGTTCCCTCCGAGGACCCAAAGTGGGAATTGCAAGAGTTTTCATTGTACAGTTACTTGTTAAACTCTGTGTACAGATTTATGTATCCCCTTGTATTTTTATTGCATTTCATAGTAAAAATAATATCAAAAATAAAATGAAATAAGTAATTTATATTTTGGTACGAGTTCTAGGGAAAAGCTAGTATATTTATTTTTGATCCAAATCCTAAATTTTTAGGAATATAGTCTTCTCCTACAGGCTCTTAACATTAAAAGGGACACAAAATTGTAAACAGCACATGAGAGGCCACTTGGACACAGGCTTTGTGTGAGAAAAAGCTTTATTTTTGTCCAGGTGTGAACAGAGACTTTCTGGGGAAGATTTTAGGAGCTATCTGGGAAGAGCTGAATTTATTTCATCTGTGTATGGATGGGCTGATATTGAGAGAGAGAGAGAGAGAGTGAGAGAGAGAGAGTGAGCTATCAGCAGCTAGGTGGGAAAGAAATTAAGTTTATATAAGGCTCAAGAAGGGACAATGATCATAAAGAATGCTTATGACTGAGGGTCCAAGGACAGTCAGTGCAGGTGTGCAGGCAATCACTGGATTTCTTTGTGCTGGGGAGATTGTATACTCTGTCCTGAATTTGCTTTATGGTCATCTGTCCTAGCAGTCTGTTTGCATAGTGCAGACTGTTTGCTTGCAAAGTCTCATTCAGGCCAGGCATAACAATACCAGTAAAGAATAACCGTTCTGCTACCAGAACCATAAATTTGTATTAGCTTCTAACAATACTGAGTTCTTTCTTGCTCGAGTCATGACAGTGTGAATTAGTGGTAGCCCAGATGAGTTACCCTAGGATCCAGGCTTCTGCTCAAGTCTTACTGTTCATGAAGGGCTTGGGACCTGCCACTGGCTCTTCTATATTTGACTCTCAAAGTAAAGAATGCAGGAAAATATAGAGCAGTGGTGGTGAACCTATGGCATGCATGCCACAGTGGAGTGTTTGTGTCATTGGTTCTAAAAGGTTCTCCATGACTGCTATAGAGGATTTTGTGAGAATTCATAAAGGTCTGCACATCAGTTTGCCCCACCTTCTGCTGGCCAACTTGGAGTCACAAGTCTGTATCTAAGTTACAGGAGGCCAGGAAATGGAGTTCTCATTGCTCCCAGGAGGAAGAGAGCAATGTGTGAACACTGACCTAGTCTCTGTCACAATTAGGCTATTGCACATTTTTAATTAGGAAGAAAAATATTTTTCATCCCAGCATTCTATGCCAAGTCATATTATAAATTAAATTTGATGACAATTAGTTAACAGAGCTTATAAGGCCTTTAGAATTTTACTCCTAGAGGATATGTTTCATCAGAATGAGGAAGTAGACAAAAATATAATAATTTTGTGTTAAAAATTCTGGTATATATAGAATGAAAGAAGAAAATATCTGAATGATGACAAAAGGAAATTTATGATGTATCGGGTTTAGAGAAGACCCAATAAAAACTGGGGCTGCAGAATGGAAAGAGAAGGCAGGAGGCAATTCTTCAGTTAAAATAAATGGACTCACACATGGTCTTCTTTCTCTCTCTATACATATGATATATATGTATAATATGTGTGTGTATATTTGCACATATATATTATTCACAAGAGATTATATAGAGATTATATGACTGGGAATTTTATAGTACTTGCAAAATGATGGGTAAAATAGCATTAGGTTTAAAGATAACTAACTCGATAAATGAAGAAACTATTAACCATGGAAAAGTGCATAGATATACAAGAAAGCAAATATATATCACAGATGAATGTCATAATTGACCTGCAAGCAGTATTTTCATAGTCACAATAATGTGAACCACTGAATATAGATTTGATCAAAACATTATTTGTAGCAATATTGGGAAACTAGAAGAAGAGAAGTCTGTGTGTGTGTGTGTATGTGTTTGTTTACGCATGTGTGTGTGTGTGTGTGTGTGTTGAGATGGCCTGATTGTGATGTGATTGGGTCTAGCCCTCATATATATGGAGTAATTAAAATACCCAGATACTTAACTTCTGTTCCTCACGTTTTAGGGCTGCTGTGCCAGGTCCCGGTTTATCATTGATCTCAGCCTGGAAAGAGCTCAAAATCCACTTAAAGCTACTTCATAACCAGCCTCTGTGGCATTTACTCAGACTCCCCCAGAAAAAGAAAACTGCTGACAGCACGAAAAGAAATTTACACAATCATCATCAATCATTGCAAAGAACTGTTGATTTTCCTATGTAACTCCTTGGTAAAGTTTAATATTGATTCCATCTGTTGTTTTAGCACTTTGTGCCTGAGCCAAACACTCGTTAAATTTGTTCTTTTTAACGGGCCAATATGGGAACTTAAGATCACAGTTGATCCTAAACACTGCTTCCCAGAAAGAAACTCCAAAATGGACAAACAGAGTAATGATTTGTTTATTTTTAATGTGTTCAAATGGTAGGAGAGCACCCAAACTGTGCAAAACTTGGTCAAACTCAGATTTGAAGTGGATTCTTCCTCTAATCTTTGAGAGTGCTAATGTTTTGAGAGAGGGGTCATAACAATTACAGAAATACACTGACGCTTAACTGAGTCAAGCTACATAGCGACAGTAATTCAGCAGTAAATCAAATGGTTGGAAGGCACTCTTCCTTAAAACCTTCAAATTAAATCTGCTAGACAAAAGTGAAAGGAGTCTGTATCACTCTTCTGAGGTTTTATAAAATATTTTAAAATATTAACTTTGACATACACTGTTTCTGAAACTCTTTGCAGATAAATAAAAAAATTTTATTGTTCTTAGTTTGAACCCCATAAAAGTGCATTGAGTAATTTCATCAAAAGCAAAAGGCAAAAAAAAAAGGTCAAAATGAAACGTTTTGCTCAGGACAAAATTATCAATCACAGTTATTTTGTGTTGCTATTTTGTTAATAAGAACATGATGAAATATTTTATTTTCTAAAGGGTGGGCGACTCTGTGCTTCACTGAATAGCACTTCCGGCTACTCTGATGTGGTTACATGGAAATATGAAGCTTTATAAAGGTTTGAACTTCTGTCTCTGGTAATTTTCATCTAATAGACCTGTCCATGACATTAGTTTTGAGTACTTCTTAACTGAATATTTGATTATTTTCCTTAAAAATTTACTCTTGAATTTTTAAAAAAACACATTCATTTCTTCTTCTAAAAATCATAAATGTGATTTGCTTAGAGAACTAGGGGCAATTTTCTTATCAATAGGAGACCAAATTATATATTAATTCATTAAAATATTATTTATATTAATTATAATTTATGAATATTATTTATATTATATTGAAATATTATTTATAGTCACTAATGTTTTAAGATGATAATTTCTATGTTTAATAAATAAGGAATATATGAAAATTTATTTTCTACTTGAGAATACACTGATGTTTTAACAACTCAGTATGATTCCCCAACCAAAGGATTAATGAACTGACTGATATGTTACATTCATAAATATCAGTGAATATGAATTATAGCTACTGAAATCAGACTTCTAGAAGTAACTATTGAGGTTTTATATGCCTTATATTCTGGGTAGAAAATAATTAGTGAGCACAGAAAAAATTCAAGGATTGAAAAAAACAGGTGAAAAATCTTGAGTTCCTGAAAATAAGCAGAAATTTGAATATTCTTTTTTAAAAAGATTAAAAGAAAGGATAAGTTAAGAAAGGTAATAAGAAAGATAGAAACAAAGAAAAAGAAAACATGGAGGACTGTGAATGTGTCTCCCTAGCAGAGAGCTAGCTCATCTACCATGCCTGAGGCCTAGGTTAGGGAGCAGAGTGGAGTGGGAAGAAAGACACACACGCGACAAGCGTGGTTTATTTTGCAAATTAATTTATGTGAGACTACTGTTTTTGGAGAATAATTGACTGGAAAGAGTAGAACAATGCTTGATATGTAATACATGCTTATCAATATTTGTTGAATGAATGAAATAAGGTGATACATCAGTGACTATTTAAATTCAGCAAAAAGCAGCTAAAAGACTTCTGGAGATGAAGTAAGAGCTAAATGATGTCTGTGTAAGAAACCAGATCTTACACCTTAATATTTACCTATAGAATACATCCTGACCTGTTACAAATCCCCACTTATAAGGAGCGGGATACCCCATTACTCACACATGTTTCACTTTGATTAATAAATCTCAATATTAGTAGGATGTCTTTGCCTAAAATTTTCTGAAAAAGTAAAATGCCTTAGACTTATAATTAATATTAAGCCAGATTCCTCCAAAATAAAACTGAAGGAAAATTTGTTACTTTTGTAAAATGCACTTATAATTATATAAAATATAAATAACCTCTTACTTATGACAATTAAGCAGAGATTTCAAACTTTTTAAAACTTTCTTGAAAACCTGAGAATTTTATACTTTCAGATAAATTAGTTCAATGTTGATCATTATGTGTAATTAGAAGACATTTACTGAATGTTTGATTGCAAGATCCTGTCCTTGATTCTGAGGGTTAAAAGGGTATGGAGGTAAAGGCTATGCATTTAAAGAACTCACTTATTCTGCGCAACAAAAACACAGAAAAAAAGGAATGAAGAAAGGACCAAGGAGTTCTGGGTTGGGAAGGGACACCATGGAAACAGAGAAGGCCATAATTTGTTCAGATGGAAAGAAAGCAGAAAAACTTCCTAGTGTAGATTTTATCTGAGATAAAAATTGAAGGAATAAAATGTTGACAAGTAGATCAGGCAGAAGTGGGGATTCGGAAAAAAAGAACAACATGGGCCATGGCTTAGAAATATGATTCAAAAGGTAAACATGAGTGGCTTTGTGTTGTGGGAACACTGTCCATGGATGGCTGTGTAAGAGTTCTAGACCTCATAAGAGAAGGAAGTACAAACAGGAAGGGCTCTGTGTACCATCTTCAGTAATCTGAAGTATTAGAAAAGTGACTGAGTCAGTGTTTATCTACCATACTGGGAAAGGGAATGAATGAAGATTTTTAAGGAAAGAGCTACCAAATTTGATTTGTAGGTCAAAACATAGTACTTTGGGGGCTGGATTAGAAGAGGAAGAGAATGGAAGCTGTGAAATCTTAAGGAGCTATCAAGAGACAATGAAGCCCAAGGAGTAGAAAGTAACAGGCAGGCACAATGAGAAATTATATTTCAAAAGACAGTATAATTTAGAAACACAGATGATTTAAGGATCAGTTTATAAAGACCAAGGGGAGAAAAGAATAAAGAGTAACAGCTTCATTTTTCCAGAAGAGTACTGTGTCAGTTAGCTTTTACTGTGTAATAAAACATGCCAAAGATAAGTCACTTAAAAAAACATGATTATTTTATTTATTTTATTCTGTTGGTCATCAGGCATTTCTGTTGAGCTGAGCCAGGCCCAGGGATGCTGGCTGGGCTTTCTCAGTGTCTGAAGTCATTTGCTGGGACAGCTGGACCCCAGCTCAGCCCCATGGATTCTCTCTTCCTTGGCCTGGGTAGTGCAGGGTTTCCCATGTGGAAGTGGAGCGAGTTCTGAGTCAGCTCAGACAACCACACAAGGCCTGCATGTGAGGCTTAGAGTTGGTACCTCCTCACTTCCTCCACATTCTCCTACAGGAAGCAAGTCATGGGCTCACCTTTTCCAAGATGGGAAAATACATTGTATTGCTTGATGGGGCAGCTACAAAGCCACATTGCCAAGGGCTGCTGATGCAGGGAGGAGAAATAATGCAGCCATTTTGTGACCAATGCATTCTTTGGCCGATGATAGTGCATTTGTAGGAAGAACTAGAACAGAAGGTCAGTTGGCTTTGAAGGGGAAAATGAAGTCTTTGGTTATACTGAGTTTTCTACTTGACCATCTAGAAATACTCAGTGAAAAACTAAATTCAGGAAGGCAAAGCGACTTGTACAGGTTATTAATTCCTTAGGGATTCCTGAGGCCTAGACCCAAGACTCCATCTGCAGTCTAACATTCTCTCAGCTAATATGTGTACTCAGAAGATGCTCCAAGATCAAATGATCCATTTTCATTGACTCACTTGACTCTTTCTTATTTCTTTATTTTTTTCTCCTTTCCCCTCCTTCACTTCTTCCCTCCCTCCCCTCATTGCTCCTTTCCCTCTTCTTTCCTTCCTTTTTCTTCTCTCTTTGTCTCCCTCCTTCTCTGCCCTCCTTCTTTCACCACTTTCTAATGTTTACTGAATACTTAGCATGTGGTAGATGCTATAGGCATGAACAAAAGAGACCTTTCTTTATTTCCAATGGATTATTTCATATTAGAATATAGTGTAATTAGAAAGACCACAGACCACCATCCTCATAGAGACGCTGTGCATTTGTCTTGAGCTTCAAGTGGTGATAATCTAGCCAGCCAACTTTATTTACCCTTTGGCAAATAGATGAATACCATAGAGAAGGCAATGGCAAACTACTTTTTGTAACTTAATGGAATTATTCTGTTCATAAAGCGGAGACTGGAATCCACTGTGTGTACATGAAGCCTATGCTTTGATTGGCTAACGGTGCCAATGGGCTCATTCAGCACAGGCACAGTAATTTATGATAGATAAGTATAGTGTTTCAATTAAGTGAATTTCAAAAGTGTGATGTTTCATTGGGTAATCTTATTGGGGCTAGGGATATTGTTCAGAGGAAAAGTTCTTGCCTAGCACAAGGTCCTGGGCTCCATTCTCCAGCTCTGAAAAAAAATAGTTCAATTAAAACAAGATAATTAAATTTTAAAAATTATTTTAAAATAGGTGGCATGTTTATTTAAGACAAAATTCTTTGACTCAACCCTTGCTGAAAAATCGATTCATTTACTAAGAGATTAATACTAAAGCCTCAATCAAGAGTAAATAATTGATGGAGACAGTTTCAGATTTCCTAATGTCTGTGGATTGTTGCTGATTATAGAGAAATACCCATAAAGAGAACGTGACCTTGGCTTTCTTACCTGTGTTAAGAGATCTACTCTCAAGAGCAACTGAGGTTATTGCAGTTGTGCATTTTTCCACTACACATGCAAGTTATTTTCAAAGTCCTACAATGGTGATCCCATTACATACAAATACCTATTGAAAATAGTTCTAAATATTCCAATTAATTGTTTCAAATAAAATGTTAGTATTCCAAGTATTTAAAATTAAAGGATATATGCAATTTTTATGTTAATTAAATATTTTTAAAAGTAAATTTAAAAGGAAAATGAACTATTCCAAGTAGTAATGGCACTTTCATTTTTCATTTCAGGTTAAGTACAAAACATACATCAGAAAAGAAAAAAGGAAGATAGAAAGAAAGAAAAAATCAAATGAGAAAGGTAGTGAGGCTTGTGAAGCATGAATTACAAAGTCTATGCCGTGTATATTTTCTACAGGACTTCTCATGCATATATAATTGAGAAATCACTATATTCACACTAAAGGCAGAGGAACACATATTCCTCTTAATATGTTTTGCTCCTCCTTGTCCTTCCACACAATCTGAACATCATGTTCTAATAGATTTGCTATCTATTGTGCATGCAATGTATTGTTTTTTTTTTCCAGTGCTGCAGATGAACCCAGGTAGGCTAGAGCTCTATCACATCTCTTCCAGAGAATATAATATTTTTATGACTTTTTTTCAAACTGTTCTTTTAATGAACAAATGATAACTTGTTTTCCCTTATTTACTTGATACATTTTATCATTAGCTGGAATCCTACAAGTTTAGCCCTATATGTATCAACTCCCTATGATGAATGTAACCATTATGTACTATAAATATATAGTAATGAAAATTAAAATATAGAAGCTGTCTCTGTAGCACTTACCTCATGCAAGAGAGCAGTCACAACAGTGACAGCAGCATCTGTATTCAGTGTTCTAGCTGGTCCTCAGTTCATAGGAAAAATTATAACTAGTTTAGTGCTGGTGAGTTTTCATTTTTTATTCCTCAGATGAGGTGAGATGCGTTAGAGATGGATAAAAATATTACTGGGTAAAAGATTTGGAAGTATGTAGCACAAAATTTCCAAATCAGAATTTGTAGGAAGGAGGAAAGAAGAGAAAAAGAAAATGGAGAAGAAAAGAAAGAAGGCTTGGGAGGAAAATGACAGCAGAAGGACTGCGACATTTCCCTAACTGCCTACTGTGCTTCTAACCTTGGGCTCTGTGACTCCAGTGAGGGGAGAAGCCATGGGACAGAATTTTCTGGGAGGTCCAAGAAGGCTACAAGAACCCCCAAAAACCCCTGGAGTGAGCTTTGAGGGATAAAAGGAAATATCAGAAATTTTAGTTCATGATTAATCCATTTTGACATTATAGACATTTTTATCCCTCATCCTAAAAAGGTGGTACTGATTTCTCATTTAAAATCATTAATTTTTTGAAGACAGGAAAAACAAATTAGGAAAAGAGGTAAAACTAAACATAGACAATATGTAGCTTGTGAAAACCACTGCACCCAGATAAAAAGTGTGCTGAAGGTGGAACAGAAGCTTGAAGAAGACCATGGAGGCCCTCAGTGGTCCCAGGACACTAAATGCTCATCAGTCTTTGGTGACCTCCATTCTGGGCCCACATCTCCTACATGAGATTCGCAGGTAAATTCCAGAGCTTTCCATTAAGGGGCCTCTCTGCTGCAGGAAGTGAGGGCTAACTTCAGAGCCCTTTCTGAGCCATTGCTCACCCTACACACTGGATCTTGAAGCCACATCACCAGCAAGGCAGGCTGAGCCAGGAGAGAAAATGACACAAGACTGTCTTTAATAGGTGACCCAGGTCTGGACAATCCACCCTGCTCACTGCTCTCCCTGAGTCTGTGAAGCTACCTTTCCCCTTGAAGCATCTCTCTGTGTGAGTCATTCTTCACACTCCACACCTCACAGATAATTTGCTAAAAGCATTCTGGGAGCCCAGTAGGACCTGAGGAACCAATCTACCACATGAGAAATAATGGAGTCCACAGGCATGCTTGTGAGAATCAGGGATAAGGTGCAAAGTAGTCTCTCACATTCACATTAAGATTTTTTGCAACAAAAATCAACAAAGTTGAATCATAGCCTAGCAAGCTGTTGCTGGCCGATTATACTAGTTGCTTCTGTTTTCTTTTGTTTGTGTGATGTATCAACAAAATGTCCAAATTATATTCTTAACCTGTATGTCAAAATGGTCGCCATGTTGAAACATTTGTCACAGTAAATACCTCACCGAAACTCTGTGCCTTTAAAGCAGTTTGCCCAGCTTTTAAAATTTAATATTTTTGCACTTAATTAATTCGAAGGGGTCAGCGGTATGGCACTTAACATAGTGTACAGAGCTCTTACTGCTGTATGTTAAGTATGCACTCCCAGACAGAAAAGCAGAAATTGACCTTTCCCTCTGCTCTGCCCATGTCCAATGGATGGGCTCGGTGAGGTACATGAAACCTTCCGTAAATCATGTGGAAGTTTGACATGTCCAAACCAGACTTGCTGGAACACTAAGTCACATATGAATGAAGAGAGAAAATCCAGGTTTCCAGCTAAATCAGACAATTCCATGACTCTTCTAAGTCATTGGCTGGCAGTAAAATTTGTGTTTAGAATGCTAAAATAATGGAGCTATGTTGCTCTGGACTACGGAAAATAATACATACAAATAAATATTTTAGACTTTCAGGTGATGTATGTGAAAAGATGATTGGTTAGCAATAAATCCCACTGTCCAGTGGACACCCTTTACTCTTATGTAGAGTCTTTCTGAAGAATCTAGGACTCAGGATGGAAACACTGATATTCAGTCTTGGTCACCTGGCATCTATGTCTCCCACAAATAAACCTTGATAACTTAATTAAAAGTTTCAGGCAGATGCTCAAGACGCCTGAATATCCCTGACCCACAAAACTGTGAAGGTCATTATTTTTTCTTAAGCTCTTGTTAAGAAAGTCTTAACCTGAAAACATTAGGGAATTGAGGAGGGTCCCAGCAGCTAGGGCTCCACCTACACTCAGTTGGAGTGGTGGTTATGGTCATATTGCCCTTGGGGTCGAAATAGTCTATCAATTGATTTCTTTGGTGTATGTGTTGCTAAATATTTCTGAGTATAGCAATTTTTTTTTATAAAACATCATTAGGTTTCAACATTGTCACAAATTCTACAGTTCTGAGTTACATTAGATGTTTTATTTCTATATGATAACTTGTTGGCATAAAAATAAAAATCCTATCTATATGCTGATTATCTAGCTAAACATGAGTACTTTTTAAGTTTGTTCTGTTTTGAAACCATGTAAGAATAATCTCATCATTACTAGTTAACAAATTTTTAAAATGTGACATAATCAAATGAAATCAATCTCCATTTAGAAATATACAGGGCTGGGGATTTAGCTCAGTGGTTTCAACCCCTTCAACACAAGGACCGGAGTTCAATCCCCGGTACCAAAAAAACAAAAAACAAAAAAACTTACAAACATTTTTTAAAGAATTTTACTTCCTGTCACTTGAGAAAAAGGAAAATTAATTTTTACAAAACCTATTGGAGCTGAGTGTGGTGGCGCACACCTATAATTGCAGTATTCAGAAGGCTGAGGCAGGAGGATCACAGCAATTTTTTTTTTTCTGTACCGAGCATTGAACTCAGGACCTTGTGCTTGTGTGGCAGGCACTGAAACCACTGAACTAAATCCCCAGCCCCAATCACAGCAAATTTGAGTCCAGCCTAGGCTCAACAAAGAAAGAAACAAAACAACAACAAAACAAAACAAAACGAACTACTGTGTAACTAGTACTGTCCACTGCCACGCTCATCACTTCACTTAATATTTACCCATCTCCTAAAGCTTCCTTTCTTTCCCTCTGCCCCATGATTCCTTGCCAATGTACACTGCAGTGCTGTATGATAAACTGAATATTTCTACCATAGGCATATTTATTTACTATTCGCAGGCACTGGAAAAGCTTAGCTGATGATTTATTAGGAGCTTGATGAAGTAACAAGTAACTCAGTAACGATGACATAACACCTAGAAAACTTGTTTTCACTTGAGGAAAACTACACGGCATCAATGTCTCTAGCATAGTTCGTTCACGTCAATTGGGTTGATGAAATGAGAATTCCATCATTAGAGTGTAATGCCCTAGTTACAAAGTTAAATTAAATATAAATTTAGAAAAGAGAAATAAAATCTACTCCCATAGAAATGAAATAATAGTCCAATTATTAAATAACTAAAAATCAAAGATTTATAGAATATTTATCATTCTTCCAGCTATGAGTGCTGACATAGTACCTCCGTTCAAAAGTGGAGATCGGTTTGATTATTTAATTAAAAAAATCAACACTTCTTTGTTGACTGTCTTCAGTATGTACTATTCCTTTAAAATAGCATTTTGCAATTTTTTATAAGCCTTCTGATTTTTATGTGAATACATAGTATGATTTATAAAGAAGTTTTTTGTCCTAGTTATCTGAAGTCTCATGTATACCTAATAATCCTTGAAAAACTACAAAAGACACAATTCATAAGTTCACGTTCCTTTTATTACATGTATGCATGTTTATAATGGAAAGAGAAGAATCCAATAATACATGGAGATAACACATTATCGAATTCTATCTATAGCTGTGGTTACTTCAGATGCTATAGAAAACACAAATCATCTAAGTATTTGTTATTTAAAAAGTGATTTGTCCACTGACTTATGCATCCTAGTAATTATTTGTCAAGGAACCAAGGTTTACAAGTTACTCCTAAGAAGTGTTATAAAAAGCAAATCCCTTTGTAAATGAATCAAACTTTGAATGTGAGCCTCACAGTTTTATACAATCACTCTGATTACTTTAGTTATCTTAGAGAAGACTATTCCAAAAATAGTTTATTCAATGACCCTTCATTGTTTACAGAATGAAATACAAAATCCTTACTGGAATTCAAATTGAAAATTTGGATTAAATTGTTTCTAAACTTATTTTTCAGTATTCTAGTTGAGACACCCAAGTGCTAGAGCAAAATTCCAACAGTAATCATTTCTTCAAAGTTCTGTAGCTTTCATAGTTAGACTCATTTTGGGTTCAGAATAAAACTGAGAAGATACAGAGATTTCCTGTATGTCATAACACAGTTTCTCCCATCAATCCCAAGCCCACACTAATATGGTTTTTTTTTTCAGTCGATGAACCTACATTAACATACTATCATTTGAACTTCACATGGTTTACATGAGGGTTCACTCTTGGTGCCATGCATTCTGTGGGTTTTAATAAATGTGTGGCAGCAGGTGTGCTCTATTATACTTCCACGAAGAATGTGTTCACTGCACTAAAAATCTATTCATACTTTTCTTCTCCTAACCCCTGGAAACCACTGATACTTTTATTTTCTTTATGGTTTTGCCTTTTTTAGAATGTCATCTAGTTGACATCACACAGTATTTAGTCCTTTCAGATTGGCTTAGCTATATGCATTTAAATTTTTTCCCTGTGTTTTTATGGCTCGATTATGAATTATTTTCTTGCACTGGCTATTATTTCATTGCTTGAATGCACTATATGTAGTTACTCATTCACCTGCTGAAGAACATCTTGTTTATTTCAATGTTTTGGCAACTATGAATAGAGCTGTTATAAACATTTATGTGCACATACGACTTTTGACATGCATTTCAATTCATTCATCTAAATACCAAAGAGTACAATAGCTGTATCATAGTTTTGTAAGAAATTGCTAAACTCAACATCCTAATTGGCTGTGCCATTTTACCATCTCACTCAAGGAGTGAGTGTTCCTTTTGGTCCAGGTCTTCACCAGCATTTGTTGTTATCAGTGTTTTGGATTTAATATTCTGATAGATATGTCAAGGTCTCTCATTGTTATAATTTTAATTCCCCAATCAGCTATGATGTTAAACACATTTCATAGACTTTTTATTGCCAACACAGTTTTTGTGGTTGTTGGTAGTGTGTCTTTTCAGTTCTTTTGACCATTTTTTAAATCAAGTTTTTGTTGTTGTTGTTTTCTTATTGGTGATTTGTTGAGTTATTTGTGTACTTGATTAGATATGTCTTTCAAAATATTGTCTCTTATTTTGCAGTGTGTCTTCTCTTTTCCTTACCAGTGTTCTATGCAGACCACAAGTTTATAATCTTAATGAAGTCCAGCTTATTATTTATTTCTTTAATTGATTGTACCTTAGGTATTGCAATCCAAAAATAACTTCTATTGTCCATTTCATCTAGGTTTTCTTTTGTATTATCCTAAATGTCTTCTTGCCTCTGTGAAAGATCAATTGCCTATAGTTAGGTAATTCTATTTATTGGCTCTCTGTTCTCTTCCACTGATTTATTTACTTTTATTTCTGCCAATACCATACCATTTGTGTTATTTCAGCTTTACAGTCAGTCTTGAAGTTGAGCAGTGTTAGTCATTTGAGATTGCTCTCCTTCAATATTTTTGGGGTTATTATGGCTGTTTTGTCTCTTTGTGTAAACTTTAGAATCCGATTGTCAGTATCAATAAAATAATTTGCTAGAATTTTTATCAAGATTGTGTTGAATCGGTAAATTACATTGAGGAAAACAACAATATTGAGGTTTTCTTTCCATGAACATAGAATCTCTCCTTTCATTTATTGAACATCGAATGTATTAATCAGAGTTTTGAAGCTTTCCTCACAGATTTTGTACATATTTTGTTGCAGTTATACCCAAATATTCCATTTTTAGTGCTAATGCAAATATTCTATTTTAATTTTAAGACATGTGTGTATTACTAGTATATACAAAAGTGACTGGATATTCTATATTAAATCCTGAAAACTGCTATAGTTGCTTTTGTGTTCAAAGAATATTTTTGGTCAATTCTGTAGTCTGTGAACAAAGGGACTTTTACTTTTTCCTTCCAAAATATACAGCTTTTTTCCTTTTCTTATTGTATTAGCTAGCACTTCTATGAATACAATAAAGAAAATGAGTAGTGAGAGAGAATATCTTTACTTTTGTCCAAGAGCTTTTAGCTGGAATGAATGTTTGCTGGATTTTGTCACATTGTTTTTCTTTTCTATGTTTATTGATATAATTCTGTGAATTTTTTCTTATTTAGCCTGTCAATATGATAGATTGCATTACTTGGTTTTGGATATTGAACCAGTCTTGTATAGATGGGATAAATCTCCCTTAATCATGGTGTATACTTCTTTTTATACACTGCTGGATTGATTACCAACAGTTTGCTGAGGAATTTTGTACCTATGATCATGAAAGACCTTGGTCTGTAGTTTAGTTCTTTTATTAATGTCTTTGTCAGGTTTTGGTATTAAGGTAATGCTGACTTCATAGAATGAATTAGAAATCATTACCTCTGCTCCAAACTTCTGAAAGAGATTGTAGAGTATTGGTACAGTTTTCTCTTTAAATGTTTCTTAGAATTCACCACTGGACTCATCGAAACCTAATAGGTCCTGTTTTGAAAGTTTGTCAATTATTGATTAATAAACATTGGCCTCTTTGACTTGTCTGTCTACTTTTGTTAGTGTGAATTTTGGTAAATTACATCTTTCAAAGGATTGGTCCATTTCACTAGCTTATTAGATTGTCAGTATTAATAATATTCCTTTATTATCTTATAATGTCCTTAGGATCTGCAGTAATGTCCCTTCTTTTGTATGTAATATTAATAATTTGTGTACTGTCTCCTTTTTTCTTAATCTGGCTAGACAATAGCCAATTTTGTTCACCTTCTCAATAACTAACTTTTGATTTCAATAATATTTTTCCTATGGATTTTCTGTTTCTTTTTTTTTATTAAATTCTTTTATTGGTACATTTTAGGTATACAACACAATTGCATTTCTCATTGGGAATTGTACCTTTACATGGTGCATCTTGGATCTTATTTTTTCCCCATTCCTAGCCCTCCCTTCACGCCCTCCACCCTTCTCTATTTACAAAGACTTTATATCCACTTTTTCCATTTCTCAACATTTTTCCTTTCCCTTCTTTCCTTTCCCCTGCCCCTCCCACTACCCCTA
>NW_004624805.1:9234642-9287466 GCF_000247695.1 Heterocephalus glaber
CCCGTTTTGTTGCCATTTCAGTGGGTCCAAGTGGTTGAGTATCAGAGTGTTCCATCTCATTTCCCTTTGGGGTTGCTGTATGTGATCTGGAAGTCTGGTTTTGAGACTTATTTATGTGTTTTCTCATTTTGACTGGAGGGTCAGGGGGAGGTGCTGTTTGTGTCCACGCAGCTCACCTCCTCTGAGCTGGGAGAGGTGGGCCAGGTCCCAGGAGTGGCAGTAGGGATGGTGGCCCGAAAGCCCCTTCCTCTGGGCCAGGAGCAGTGAGATGTTTGGCAGTCCTGAAGCCCCTTTTTGTGGACCAGGAGCAGTGGGATGGTGGCTCAGAAGCCCTTACCTCTGGGCCAGGAGCAGCAGGACAGATGGCAGCCCAAAAGCCCTTTTCTCTGGGCTGGGAATGGCGGGAGGGATGGTGGCCGGGCAGCCCCTTACTCTGGACCAGGAGCAGTGGGAAGGTGGCTCAGAAGCCCCTACCTCTGGGCAGGAATTCTTTAAATGCTGAGAACTTGGTTGGCTCCAGTATAGTGGTCTGGTTGTCGGGTGTCCTCAGTGTCTTTGTAGTGTGGAACCAGATGGCTGTACAGAGCAGAGGCCGGGTGGGGGGGGGCGGTTGTTCCAGTGGACTGCTGCCAGGGCATGGGTGATTCAGTGTTTTCTGCACAACTGGTGACCTCGGGACTGTGTTCGCAGACCTGCCTGTCTGCAGCGGGCTGATTCGATGTTTTCCATCAGACTCTGGATTTTGTTTTTCAGTTTCAAAGGTTTCTGCTTTTATTTAGTTTCCTTTGTTTATTTCAGATTTAAATTGTTGTTTTGCTAGCTCCAGAGATGTAATCTAAGATGATGGAGATCTGTTTTTCTAACATACACATTCAATGCTGAAAATTTCCCTCTAAGCACTGATTTTGCTGCATAAAATAAACTTTGAGAAGTTGTACTTTCAATTTTGTTTAGAAATACTTTAAAATTTTAATGTTTTTCTCAAGAGTTAAGTGTTATTTGCAAACATGTCGTTTAAGTCCAACTATTTGGATATTTTCCAGCCATCTCATTATAATATAAAACAGAGGACAGACATTATATAATTTATTTTAAATTTGTTACAATGTACCTTTGTGGTGCAGAATGCAATCTGTGTTGGTCACTGTTTCACATGAGCATGAGAACACATGCTGTACTCTTGTTGGTCAGAGTAATTGATAGGTGCAAATAGTATCCAGTTAATGAATAGCATTTTTGAGTTCAACTATTCCTTACTGATATTCTCCTTACTAGACCTGACCATTTATTATAGAAGGGGGTTGAAATCTCCAGGTACAATAGTGGACCCATCTATTTTTCCTTGTAGTTCTGTCAGTTTTTACTCATATATTTGAATGCTCTGTTCTTAGGCACAGACACATCAAGGATGGTTAGTCTTCTTGGCCTGTGAACCCCTTTATCATTATACAATAATGCTCATCTTCACTTCTGATAACTTTCCTTCTTCTGATATCTTCTCTGTCCAAAATTAATAAAGCTTTTTCTGCCTTCTTTTGATTAGTTTTAGTCAAAAGTGGCTTTCTTGATCCCTTTACTTTATCTTTATGTACCTTTATATTTGTAGTGGTTTTCTTGTGGAAAGCATATAGTTGGGGTTTGGTTTTTATATACACTGACAATCTCTGCTTTTAATTAGTGTATTAAGACCAGTTATTTCCAAAGTGATTAGTGATACAATTAGACTAATGTCTCATACATTTGTTTCTGTTTTCCACTTGTCTGTATACTTTTCTGTATTTTTAACCCATCTAGCTTTTGTAATTTTAATTGATCATTTTATATGGCTCTATTTTTCTCCTTTCATGGTATTTCAGTTATACTTCTTTTTTTACTCTTTTTACTTACTGTCCTAGAGATTTCAATAGACAGTACATTTACAACTGAGTCCACTTATCAACACAATATCATTTTATATGTAATGCAAACACCTTACAATAACAAAGTATCTCTTATTTCTCCCTCCCCTTGTATCATTGCTATCATTAAATTCATTTATACATCAGTATATATAAGTGTGTGTCCCAAGAGTGTGAAGATACATAATGTAATAAATTGTTGCTATTGATTTGAACAAACTGTTGTATGCTATACCAATTAATGATAAAAATCTATTTTTAAAATTTCCTTTCATTTATTCTGTAATGTTCTTCTTTCCATTACGTAGATAAGAGTTTCTGGACTATATCAACCTTCTTCTCTTGAAAAAACATTTAACATTTCTTATTTGAGAGGTATACTGCAAGTCAGTGCAATCACTTTTATTTGTCTGATAGTGTTTTGTTTTTCCTTTACTTTTGCAGGATAATTTTGCAGGGTACATAATTCTAGGTTGGTTTTTCTTTTCCACCTCAATATTTTAAATATTTCATTTCACTCATCTGTTGTTTACATGATTTCTGCTTTTGAGTAATTATCATTATTTCTCAATAGGTAAAACAGTTTTCTTTTACTTTCTTGTTTCTTTCAAGGTTTTTTATCTTTCACTTCCAGCAGCTTTAATATAATATATATATATATATATTTTGTTCTTTGCAAGTTTTTATTCTTTTTAGTTTTCTCTGAGATTTCTGACATTTGATGAAATTTTGTCATTACTACTTTGAATATTTCTTCTGATTTTTTTCTTCTTCATACAAATTTCTATTATACATATGTTATACCTTCTGTAGCTGTCCTGTAGTTCCATTATGTCAGGTTTTTCTCTTCTTTTTCTCTTTGATTTTCAGTTTTGAAAATTTCTATTGCATGTCTTCAAGCTCAATGATTCTTTCTTCACATATGTTCAATGTACTATTGAGCACAAGAAAGGCATTTTTCATTTCTTCAACAGTATTTAGTTACCTGGTACTTCTCTTTTATTATTTCTACTTACATTGCCCATCTGTTTTTGCATCCTGGCTACTTTAGAGTCCTTAATGTTTTAATCATAGTCCAATACTCAGCTCAATAATCTCAACACCCTTGTGGCATCTGTGTTTGGTTCTAATGCTTAATATTTTTCTTGAACTGCTCTTTTGCCTTTTAGTTTGCCTTGTAGTTTGTTCTTGATAGCTGAATGTGGTGTGCTGAGCAACTGGAACTGCAGGGGATTATTCCATAGCAGCAAATTGGTGGCAGGTAGGAGGAGGAGGAAGAGCATTCTACAATCTCAAACTTTTAGTGATCCTGTACCTCTGGAATGTGACTTTCACACAGGCCTCTCAGTTTTTCTCACCCCTTCAGTTGAGATGAGACAGCTAAAGGGGGCATGAGTTGGATATTTTCCTTCTCCCATATGAAAAGCTAAAGTGGGTTAGAGTTGGGAATTTCCCTTCCCTTTTGTTCCTCTTGAGGGCAGGCCTGGTTAAGAACAAAATGTTCTGTTTCAAAATAATTCCTTTGCTTACCCCTCCACACCCACCAGAAACAGGAGATTTTTCACTGATTTGCACAATAAGAAACCTGCTGAGTCCCAGAGGCAAAATTCATTAAACTACACTCCCCAGACTCCCTCACTCTGGCCTCCAGCAATTCATCTATTACCCTTTGGGTGTTGCTGGCTCCTACAGTGGTTTTTGCACCAGTAAGTGTGCTTCTCTGTGTCACCTATCTCTCCAGTTTGGAGGGCAGGGTTTTGCCTTTTGACCTCATTTCTCTGATGACTCCAGGAAAAGCTGTTGGTTTTTTCAGTTTGCTAGCTTTTTACTTTTTCTTAGGATAGTGTAGGGATTTACAAGCTCCTTCCCTGCCACACCAGAAACTGCCTTCAATTCTCCTTTTCTGCCCCTAATCATTTGCTCATCCTTTTTCCTGTAGCACATAGGCCCTTTCTCATTCTCTGTGCACTGTAACTTTATCCATAAGTCATCATTCAGAGCAAATGTCACCTCTCCCAAGAAGCCTTCTCTGGTCCTTCAAATCATTCACAGCCATTTATTTTTACCCCCTATAACAATATCTACTACTCATACATCTTTATAACTCTTTATTAGAGAAATTTATGTTCATTTATTGAAACTCCTGCTAGATTATAATTTCCTTGGAGGCAGGAACCAATTTCTAATTCTGCATTGTATTTCATGAGCCTACCATTTATGTGTTTATAGGTATAAGAAATAGCCTTTGGAAGGTAGATGAGTTAGTTGCATTTGTTTTGTAACACTGATCATTATACTTGTCAAGTAAACCATAACATAAGCTGTGACTGGGTATTGGCACAATATTAAGCTCTTGAGATCATGTTGTATTAGGAAATTTAATCTCTAAATTGTAACTTTTGACTCCTGGCATTTCAGTTACTTTCAAGTTAAAATGTAGGCTAGGTTAAACTTTGAGAATGTGAGCTCTCATCCATGTGAAGGAACCAGACTCCCCCTCTTTCACATGTATAAAATCCCATCACTGTTGCTTAGGTTTACCAATTATTCCTCTGTTGAGATTCTGCGTGCCACTGAAAACCACTCGGTTTAGGGGTTTAGGCATAGCTCAGTAACGTCCTCAAAGGGATCCTCTAAGATGCTACTTTCTCTGCTCTGTAGTTTTGATCATTTCTCAATAGACATCCTTGTAGAAGTAAATCTAGGGCTACACTGTAGCCCACAGGCTTCCTTCCTCCACCTGAACATCTTGAAGAGTGTTCTCAAAGATGGACCATTTTCCCAGCTGGGTGATATCTCTGGTCTTGTCCCTTGGAGGTTCTTTTCTTCCATGCTACCTTCAGCAGATGAGGTGATGCAGGCACAGTACTATTCTTCTTATGCTTCTTCACTCTGCTTTCCAAGATTCAACAGTGAATTAGAGTCTTGAATTCCTGAGATAAGTAAGAACATTGCTTCTCAAATCAAATGACTTGATGTTTCCTTTTGAATATATTGTTTCAAAATTATTATGTTCTCTGAATTCCCACTGGTTGTCCGGTATTTCAGGATCATAAATCTTCACTGGAGAGTCCAATTGCACCCTGCATGGCTGGTGTCACTCCGCAAGGAGGCAGAGTATTCCTCTCCTTCTATTGGCAAGCTGTGCCCATCTGTGCTGAGGGCAGTCCACCCACCTCGCCCTCTCTTGACCTTAGAGTAAAAAGCCCGAGAATGTCTGCATCCTGAGGTAGGAACTTTAGATTTCTCAAGCATATATTTAACCACTTTTCTGAGTTATTGGGAACCTCCACATTGAGTATCTTGCCCTCACTGAGTGAGGCAGCCATTGTAACCACCCTCACACTGGACAGGCTTCTTGGATGGTGAGCATATAGCCTGTTGTTATACTTCTGTGTTAATTATGTGAAGAAATAACAAAACCTTGTCTCAGAAATTGATGCAATGGGATCAAACTATGAAAAGATTTGAAAATAAAGTCTGTTTCAACAAGATTTTTCAAAAAGAGTTAAACTGTCAAAAGGCAGAATACTGTTGAACATTATTGTCCCATATTTAATTTTACCTGAGAAATTCAGAGTTGATGTAGTAGATCTATTTGATTTTTAAAAAATGTACTGATACTTATTTAAAATGTGTAGGTTTTGTTTTTCTCAAAGTTTCTACTAAAGTATTGAGAAGGCTATGACTTTTTGAGATAAAGAGTAAAACATTTTAAAACAGGAGACTTGTTTAGGAGTCATCATTTCAATCAAATGTAATTTACAGAATGGATTTCTGATTTATGAAAAATAAAACACATAAAATGCCTGAGAATGCCCAGCTGTATTTGACATACCTCAACCCTCAATGGGCAAGGGTTAAATCAGTTAACTATGTCTTTTTAAAACTCCATAAGATTTAATGTGACCATGACATTTTTGCTTCCTCCTCTATTAGGTGTGAACTCTACTAAGGGTTTATAAAGGTGTTTGGGGAGAAACAGAATACAATCTTTGCCAAACCTGACTCAGTCAGGATTTATAGAGGAGGATTTGTGTAAGTTAAGTCAGTAAAGTCCCCAAACAGAGTAATTGGAACATCTGGAATCAATAATCTCCATAGGACTGGTTTCCTCTCCTCAAGTTTTCTTTTTTTTTTTTTCCTTGCTGGCAGGTTATCCAGCTTATAACTTCAGGAAGTTATATTTGGTTTGAGAATTGGAATACATTTGGAGATGCAGCTGCAAGCATCAGTTTAGGGTCAGAATGAGATCAACTGTATAGAGAATTTAAGACATGGGAGTTGAAATCATTTCATTTAATATGAATTTTCTCAATTACAAAATAAAGAGAGCCATTGTAAGAAGTAGCAGCATTTTAAAAATTAGTGTTTAAATAAAGCAAACATTGGCCATCTAGAAATGAACTAGATGTGAAAAGAAAAATCAAGTGCTTGCTTCGGCAGCACATACGCTAAAAGAAAAATCAAGCTCATGCATTAATTTGATCTGTCTATATTAACAGTCAATTGTTAAAATCCAAGCGAAGATTTCACCTATTATTACCAAGGGTATTAACGTGTTGTTGAGAAACTATGTCAAGAAGCTGTGGAAAAGAATGAGTTCCTCATTTGTTTCCATTTTCAACTTAGAGCTACTATTTGCCAAATTTCTTACACCAGAAAGATGAAAGTCATCCTTGGCTTTTTCCTTATCATAAATTTTCTTAATCATAAAATATAAAAATTAGGATTGTGTGTACCTTTTTCATGTTGCTTTGCAATAATTTTGCTCTTTTTGGTTTTAGTAGAATGTAAAATTGAGAAGGGTAGGGATTTAGGTTATTTTGTTCTCTGAATATCCGGACACTGAGTATCTGGTGTCAGACGTGATACTTATTTGACATGGTATAATAACCATATTACTTTAGATTGTATCAGCAACATGCCTGAACAGGAAAATAGGCCATGAAATCAGCTTGGATCTAGCAAGATATGGGGAAAGGGTATATGAAAGCTTGTCAACCTGGACGAGTTCCTTGACATTTTCAATCACAGTTTTCTCACCTGCAAAACGTAACTCCAGCATCATAAAATTAATAGACAAATTATCAGTGTTCAAATCCTCTCCTCTCTTTTTTCTTTAATTCTCCTCTTTGAGATGAAAGGGCCAAAATAAGAACAAAACCAAGAGAAGATAGCAGTTTTCACAGTTGCATTTCTGAAGTAAAAATGGCAACCATGTCTCACCCGTATCAACCAGAGTCCGAGATGGGGTTTGGGGTGGACAATAGGACCAGAACAGTGTATGTTCAAGAACAGTTTCCAGTTAAGAGTGATTTCCTGAAGGGAGCTGTTTTAGGAAATGTTCTTCTTAGATAGGTCTGTCATTCCATGGTAGAGGACTAAGATGAAGGTGAAAGTTTGCATGCCTCAATTTATCATGATAATTTTTTGATCTAGTTCTATCAAGCGCTAGATCAGTTGAAGTTGTTATTGACACTGAGAGATAAAGTGGCTACTAACTTAATTGTTTAACATACGTCAAAGGTTGAGGATATCATCAGCTACTACTAAGGTAGCTACCACTAAGGTAGCTACCATTAAGATCTATAACAGAAATCCATCTCTAAGAACAGGCCCATCAACCATGATGGACCCTACTTGCTGAGAACAAGGGTCACTGAAACTGTGGCACACAGATGGAAAGGAAAAAATGAGAGACCACAGAAAAAAACCACACATGTCAATAACAATGCCTATTTCATGAATAATGAAAATTTAAATGTTTATTTAAAAAGCAGAAGAGATTGTTTATTCATGGGCTGCTTTGGATATACACTTATTAAGAATCTTTTAAAAGGATTAAAACAATTCCAATAGAATGTTCATGCATGGTGGGGTTGTCAGAAAGATATAAAGATTCTAGAATTTTCACTCATTTCAGGTCAGTTCTACTAACAAATTAATTCTGTTAGTTCAAGTAATAAACCATAAAGTCTGATTAATGAATGAATATTAATGTTGTCTTATAAAAAGTAACATTAATTCTGATCAAAGTGTGCAGTCACCATGTTTATGTTTAAAATCCATAAAGCTTTTTTTTTTGTTTTGGTACCAGGGATCAAACTTGGGTCCTTGCGCTTGTGCAGCAGGCGGTGAAACCACTAAGCTAAATCCCGGGCCCTTTGTGGTCACCTGTTATTTATTTCTTCAGAGGTATTTGAGGAGATCAATTGCATTTCAGATGCTTTCTATCTCTATACACAGTTCAGCGTGCAATGGGAATGCCATCAACATAGCTTTTAATAAAGTTAGAATGTGTTTACTTTTACAGATCCCCAACATATTTTGAGGTATTTAGGTTTGGAGTAATTGTCAACAACTTGAAAAGAATGATACATCAATTTCATGACTTTGAAATAAATTCTATTCTTGCTGTTTATTATGGTCCAATAAATTTGAAAATATGTACATTTTATTTTCACCATTCCATTTTACATAGAAGTTTAATAATCAATTGGTACACTAAGTAGGTGTAATTGGATTAATTTTTAATGAAATTTTGAATTTAGAAAGGTTTTATTTTATAAGTTTACAAAATTATTGCAAAGATAATAGATTTCCCATCCAGTTTCTTTTGTAATTATCATTCTACAAATGGTACATGTGTCACAATGAATAGGACACATTGACACATCATTATTAGCTAAAGTCCATACTTTATTCAGATTTACTCAGTTTCCCCATAATACCTATTTTTCATTTCCACAATCCCATTCAGAACACCACATTATGATAATCATGTCTCCTTAGGTTCTTTTTTACTGTGATGATTCCTCAGACTTTTCTTGTTTTGAATGACCTTGATTTATTTGACCTTGGTCACATATTTTGGATTTTTCAGATGTCCTTTGGTGACTGACAGGGCATGGGGAAAGAAGATTTTTCTGAGCACACCTTCTCAGTGGTGCACAGTATCTACATGAATCTTACTGTCGATGTCACACTTGACCACCACCTGGCCTGAAGAAGTGTTTGGCAGGTTTCTCTATGCTATAATCATCACTTTTGTACTGTGCTTTTTGGAAGAAAGCCACTCACAGAGAGTAGAACTTGAGCTCCACCTCCATAAGAGCAGAGCATTCACATGCTTCTGCACTGGAGAGTTGTCTATTCTTCCCTCATCAAAATTTATTCAATAATCTAGTTATGTAAATAAGAATCTAGGAATCTAATTTATACTTTGGGTTATAATACAGTACTACTTTTTTATTGCCCAAATTGTTCCAGCTTTGGCCATTGGTATGTCTACAGATTCTGTATCTGCTAGATATCCCCCAATAATTATTTTTGCTACTTTTAGTACTTTTTGTTTTCTACCTCTATGAGATACTCCAGTCATTCTGTGCATTCCTGGTCCCAGTCCCAGGATAAGTCATTTCTGCAAAAAGTCCCGATTATTTTTGGGAAATGATAATATAAACAAGATCTGGGTGCTGAGGTGTCTGCCTTGCTACTGAGACATCATTTATTCTAGGCTTTCTCAATTGACATAACAAGGAATTAGTTAAGTGTATACTAACCCATGCACATAAAATAGGATCAAACTATATGGTAAATATTTAAACTTTAAAATCTGTTACAGTAAAAGACATTGCCATTAATCACCCTCAAAATAGCACCCCTCATTTTGAACACACATCCCATAATTCTTGACACTTTCTGAAGCTTTTCTGAAGTCTTCTTTCATAAGTATCCTTATGATGTATGATCAAAATTCAGTGAATACTGCTGCTAAGCGCCACGCCATAGAAAAGCTTGTAAAAACATTATGGTGTGTTCTCATCCACCTTATTCCCTGGATCTGGCAGTGTGTGACTTCTGACTCTTCCCCAAAGTCAAAATAACCATGAAAAGTGAACATTTTGAATGGACTCAGGACAAGGAGAGAGCTAAGACGGGACATCTAAAGACACTTACAGAAGAGGCCTTCCAGCACCGCTTCAGAAAATGACAAGAACAATGGTATAAATGTGTTCAAAGAGATGGGAAGAACTTTGAGGAGTGATATTGGCAATGTGTCTTTTGCTGTAATAATTTTTTTAAATCTGAACAAAAATCCATATATAGATAGAAAATATATCTTATACAATATAACCATCTGGATCTACATTAAGATAAATGAATTCATATTGGCATCTTCATCCTAATGCATTATCCATAGATCATTCTAGCCTCCCCCCCATGACTTATCTATAACTTCCTACCATACTGAGAAGCCTTATTTTCATCATCAGTCATCCTCTACTTAGTTGTAAAATTCCAGTGTACTTGTGCATTAGTTATGGTTCTCCAAGGGAACACAATCAATATAGACAAATAAGGAATTCACTATGGGAAGTGATTTACTCTATTAATAAGACCAGGAAGACTCATGATATGTTGGCTAAAAAGCTGCTCAACCAGGAAATCAAGTCAGCAGTAAGATTCAGTCTGAGTCCAGATATCTAAGAACCAGGAGAACAGGCAGAGTGATACCCAGTCCAAAGCTGAAGGCTGAGAATCATTGTAGGGAGGGGTATCCTGTATATCCTTTGGGGTATCCAAAGGTCCAGGAACCTGGTGCTGAAATGTTCACATTATGGATATACCATTCAGAAGCACAAGGAAAGTCATCTTTCAGAACCCTTGTATTTTCTGAGCCTGCCATGGATTGGGTGATGCTTTCCGAGATTGGTGAGGGTTCATCTTCTTTACTCAGTCTAGGAATTCAAACGTGAATCCTTTCGAGAAACATCCTTACAGACACACCCCAAAATGATGTTTGGCCAGCTACTTGTCTCTCAGTGCAGTCAACTTGACCCATCCCATTAAACATCACCATTCACATGTAAAGTGTTTGTGAAATCCTTCTTGGCTCTAATATGCAATGAAGTTAATAATTTTTGTTAGGAGCCAGATGACTTCTCAAATGATGTGCAACGTTGTTTATTACACAATTGCAATTAAAACAAAGATGAGAAAATATTTCATAACTATTTAAATGATAAATTAAATCAAGCCAAATTAAAACCACAAATCAGTAAAATGACAATAGCACTCTCTGTTTTCCTTGCTGATGGGAATGCCAAATGGTAGCACCACTTTGGAAGAGAGTTTGTAGCTTCTTACGATGTTAATATATTCTCGCCACATGTTTTAGCAATCACATTCCTAGGTATTTATCCAAGGCAGTTGAAAACTTATGTCCATGCAATTGCATATACACAAATATTTACAGCTCTACTCAGAGCCACCAAAAACTGCAAGCAATCCATAGGTCTCCCAGTATGTGAACAGATCAATTAACTGCAGTATATTCCTACCAGGGATGGAATCTAGAATATGACAAAATAGTCTAAACGTAATACAAATAGTAGAAACAACTTCACTGATAGAAGTATGGGAATACTGTACTTACACAAATACTTTTGGAAATGATTAAATTTTGTGAAATAAGAGCAGAAAGAACTGTAAACATGTTGCAGTCTAGTGGAATGCAATTTGTTTTCCACTGAGTTGTGGGAAATTTACGGAAAAGGCCTCAGAAGTCACAAATGTTTCTAAAATCTATGCAAAAGGCCCCAGAAGTTACAAATGTGTCTGAAATTACTGACAATTATCATGTGAAAATTAATTTTTAAGAGCCTGAAATCCTTGTTTTCAAATTACACAAATATTCTTATTTTCTAACAAAGGTATAATTATGGTGAAATTTATATTGGTAGAAGACAATTTTGACAATTCCTTTTGAACTGGTATTGTATAAAACTTTATTATTTTAAATGGTGTCATTTAAAATGATCTAGGGTATATAATGTTACCTGAATGATTCCCGTAAACTCCCCCAAATTAATTGTTAATAATAATTGAGTTATGTGTCCTTTTAAAATGAACCATGTTTTCTTTTTTATCTACACATAATATTCATACACCTTCATGAGGTATAAAAATGGGTCAATTTGATACACATATACAATATTTAATAATCAAATCAGGGCAATAACCATTTTCTTCTCTGCAAATAAATTTTCCATTTAAAAAATGTTGCCTCTCTGTGCAGCCATGCTCTATTAGTACTACATGTTCAAAGATTGCAACAAAATACAAAAAAGTGAAAATAGATTTGTCATATGTTGTGGCTGATATTTCCCCTAAATTTTATCTAGTAATGACATCACAACGAAAAGATTGTTAAGTTTTACTGACACACAGGCATTAGAGATAAACCAAAAAAATGCCGTGACATTACAATAACTTGCAATGTTTGTACAGCTGCCAATATCATACCATTCCTTCACAAAATCTCTTTTACTTATATGCTAGGCAGTAACCTCAGAAACAATTAGGGAAGTATGTTTCTTTGAGCTGGATAATTAAATGCCAAGAAAACTCACCACTCAATATATAATTCACTCAACATCTTGTTGTTTGAAGGAGCCAGTGTTTGACATAGGATGGATTGAATTCCTAACAACATCTGGCATGAGCAGAGGACTTGGCCCTCACCATAGCAGCATTATATTCACGGTCAGAATGACAGCTGAATGGATGGATGGAGCTTGTCTCTAACGGGGCAGATTCATGACTGCAGCATAATGAATCAGAACGTTATAACCTCTGGTCACATACACCCTGGCCTGCTGCTCCTTACAAGCTCTATCAAGGGATATGGAGTAAATTTCTGTTGTCAGATCTAATGGTGAAAGATTCTGGCTTCTAACTTACTGAGAAAGTGAAGTAAAATTTCCATTCCAATAATCTGGATCAAAACATTTCCTGGTGGCTGTAGTCAATTTATTCTGTCACTTAATTAAACCCAAAGCATTGCAAATCATGTCAGTAAGCAAAAGAGAGACTACTTCCAGCAACCTTGAAACCAGTCCTAGAGACAAATATCTTGCAAAGTTGCTTAAATTCAAGGATTTGCATTAAAGGAGGTTTTCTCTGGGGCTTTTCCATGGGTTTACAGAGATTAAAGCAAATGGCAAACAAAATCACAATTAAGAGTTACAAGCGAAATCAAAATGCAAGAACAAATTCACACAAAGTGCTGAAAAGCGGAATTCCCACCGCACACGTTCTCCTACACAAGGAAAAATAAAAAATGTGGGTTCTGGGAGAGAGAAGAGAAACAGCTCATATTATTTGAACTTTTCCTTAAAGCTTGAAAAGTTAACTCTGAAAAGTTTTCCGAATTGACATACCTGTATGTTCGAAGTAAATAACATTTACTGATTTTTTAGTTTTAAATTCTTTTTTTTAAATTTTGAGCTTATCTCTTTACTTTAAAATATGCAAGTTTTTACAATGCCCCAAAGGAGCAAAAAGAGCACTATAATAATTCAGCCTTTGCTGATGGCTTTGCAGCACCCTTATGAGCATCCAAAGTTAATATTTGTCCCTGGCATTGAAATGTCCTTGTCACTCACAGACTGTCACCACTGAGGCTACCCAATGCTTTATGGACTTCCATGGGGAGGATTATAACTGAGCTCACGTTTGCAAACATTTGTAGGTGTCTGCTATTAATGTGCACTGAGTGAATAGTTCCGTAATGTCCTGAACTTTTCATTCTCTCCTTGGTGTTTTGAAAACATGATGATATGCCTCCAGAGAGAAGCTGTTTCCTGATGACATGTATTTATTAAGGAAATTTGCACAAACCCTACGGGGAGGTAGGCAGCGAGGTTTCCAGGAGACTAAGAGATTGGAATACATTGCATAATGACTACTTTCTGCAACATGGAGCACAGTGTGCACTCTGTACTTAAAACCTGAAATTGTAATTTGGGTATTTTTAAAGGTTAATTTGCAATAGTTCCACCAGGAAGGAATCATTCAGGAGGCATTATACAAATTGTTACATAGCTGAAAAATCAACATGAGAGTTTTAGCATCATGCAAGTTACTCTATAATACACATTCTGAAAAAATGCTCTAACTTAGCGAGAGAGAGAGAGAAAGTGAAAGAGAGAGAGAGCTACAGATTGTTTTCCAATGAATTAAATTTCCTAGATTTGAGATTATGGAAAAGGTTGGCTCTATAAGTGAAAAACCACAAAGCTAAGTCTTGATTTTTGTTTCAGTCAATCAGTTCAGGGCATTTTAAGCCAATTTAAAGCACTAGATCATTGTTAACATTTGGGGAAGATTTTACCACTAAAGGTAGAAATGAATTATACAAAGTGCTTATTAAGATGTTCTGCAGAACTTTTATGTACACCAGGATTCAGTTTATAAAATCATTATTTTGTAAGTGAAATACCATCAGCATTTCAAAACTGTTGCAAGGTTTTCAGAGCTCTGTAATTACTTGCAAGCATCATGATACCCTAGGAAATGCTCTGTGTGAAAGTACTATTTCATATATATGCACAGTTGTACAAAAAAGGTATAAAGGTGATTCAAAGGTAAAAACTTTCCGTATTGTCATTTTCATTTAACTCTCATGAACTTGTGCCAACAGTGATTTTGAGATACAGAAAAGCTTCAATAGTATGGATTGGTGGCCAGACCACCCCAATTTTTAGGGAAAACAGTTACTTTGTGGACAATTATCTATGTTTGCCATATGATGCATAAAAGAGTGCAACTGAGCTAAATCCCCGGCCCTCAGTGTGGTTTTTATTTGATTATTTCATCTGCCACTGAGCAGTAGCTTTCAGGAAATATCTCATACTTTTATTTGGAAAATATCAATTGTTTAAGAAAAATGAACTATGAATAAATATTAAAATATGAAAATTTTAATGTTAGTTGCATTTTTATAAATAGAAATAACCAAAAGAGCAACAATTATATCTGTTCTTTAAGGGTTTTGCCCACAGCAGTTTAGGAAATTGGAGACAGGGCTCTCCAGTTCTGTAGTGTTTCTCAAACAAAAACAATCCAAATCCAAACCTAGTACAAGAAATGAAATTATAAAGATCAGAGCAAAAATCAATGAAATTGAGGAAAAATACAAAGAATCAATTAATTCAAGATCTGGCACTTTGAAAGAATAGACAAAATAGACAAAGTCTTTGCCAATCTTACAGAAAGAAAGGAGGAAAGAAAGGAAGAAAGAAAGAAAGAAGCCCAAATCAATGCAATTAGAAAGGAAAAGATCATAGTGAAATCATAGTGCACATTGCTAAAACCCAGAAAATAATTAGCACCTCCTTTGTAAACCTGTGTGCACTCTGTACTTAAAATACAATAAACTCTCTACTGTAGTACACCAATAAGCTTAAGAATGCAGAAGATGTGTATAGATTCATACTTACATATGAATTGCTAAAACTGAACCAAGAAAATATATATACCCTGAATAATCCAAGAACAGGCATTGAAATTGAAGCAGTAATAAAGTCCTGACCAACTAAGAAAAGCCCAGGTCTGATGGATTTACTGCTAAATTCTACAAGAACTTCAGGGAAGAATGTACACCAACAATCCTCAAACTGTTTAATTAAATTGAAAGGAAAAGAGAAATCCCAAAGTCATTCCTGGAATCTACTATTACCTTGATTCCAGGGCCAAACAAGAATCCAACAGGAAAGAGAACTATTGACCAATCTCTTTAATGAATATGCATGGAAAAATCCTCAGCAAGATACTGGCAAACAGAATGCAACAAATCGCTGAAAAGATCATACATCATGACCAAGTAGGCTTCATTTCAGGGAAGCTAGGATGGTTCAGCATTTGCAAATCAATAAATGCATTACATCACATAAAAAGAAAAAACCACGTGATCATCTCATTATATGCAGAAAAAGCCTTTGACACAATTCAACATCCATTCATAATAAAAATGCTGAAGAAAATAGGTATTCAAGTCATTTATCACCAACCTGTTGCCAACATCATATTGAATGGAGAAAAACTGAAAACTTTCCCTCTAAAAAACAGGAACAAGACAAGGACGTCCGCTATCACCACCCCCGGGCCAGCAAAGTACTTGAAACATTAACCAGAGCAATCATAAATAAAAGTACCTAGGAAAGAAAGAAGTAAAATTATTATTTGCAGATGACATGATCTTCTACATAAAAGACCCCAAAATTCCATCAAAAGACTCCTAGATTTAATAATTGAATTCAGCAATGTAGCACAATACAAAATCAATATACAAAAATCAATAGTGTACCTGTACCCCAATAATAAATTCTCTGACAAAAAAAAATTTAAACCATCACAGTAGCACAAAGAAAAATTAAATACTTAGAGTTTAACCTAACTAAAGAAGAGAAAGACCTCTACAAGGAAAACTGTAAACTCTGAAAAAAGAAATTGAAGAAGACATAAGAAAATGGAAAGCATTCTGGGATAGATAGAACCATTATAGTCAACATGGCCATGCTTCCAAAATTGATACATACTGACTTAATGCAATCGCAATCAAATGACCAACAACATTCCTCACAGAACAGGGAAAACAGTGCTTAAATTCATATGGAACCAGAAGAGACTCAGAATAGCAAAAATCAATCCTGGGCAACAAAAACAAATCAGGAGGCATAAAAATCCCAAATTTGAAGTCTTATTACAAAGTTACAGTGGTTAAAACCAGCATGGTGCTGGCACAAAAACAGACGGGTGACTCGATGTTAGAGAATAGAGGGTGTAGAAACAACTCCAAGTGCAATCGGTTATTTGATTTTTGGCAAATGAGCCAAAAACACACACTGCAGGAAAGAGCCTCTGTAATAAATGGAAAATTGGCGATCCACATGTAAGTGACTGAATCTAGACCCATATATCTCACTATGTACTAGATTAAAATCAAAATGGATCACAGAACTAAGTGTTGAAACAGAAACACTTAATCTCCTGAAGGATAAAATAGATAAAACTCTTGAAGTCATAGTTGTAGGCAATGACTTCCTGAACAGAGTCCCAATTGCACAAGAAATAGTACCAAGAATCAACACATGGCATTATATCAGATAAAGAAGTTTCTGCACAGAAAAAGAAACAACCAACAGAGTGAAGAGGAAACCTAAAAACTAGGGAAAAAAAATTTTGCTAGCTACATCTTGTGTAGAAGACTAATATCTAGAATATATAAAGAACTAAAAAATTATACCCCCTCCAAAAGACCAAGTCAAAAAATGGGCAACTGAAATCAGTAGACAATTCTCAGAAGTACAAAGAACCAATAAATACATGAAGAAATGTTCAACATTACTGGCCACTGGAGAAAATGCAAAAACACTGCTGAGATTCCATGTTACCCCACTAAGAATGGCACTTCTCAAGAAATCAAATAATAACAAATGCTGGTGAGGCTGTGAGACAGAGGAACTCTGTTACATTGTTGTTCAGAATGTAAATTAGTATAACCACTATGGAAGTCAGTATGGAGAGTCCTCAAAGAACTAAAACTAGAAATTTTATTTGGCCCTGCTAGATACCATCTTGAAAGAGCAAAAGACATCACATTTCAGTGACACATGCATAGCCACATTTATAGCAGCACAATTCATTAACAGTTAAATCTTGGAAATGACTTATGTGTTCATGACAGATGAACAGACAAAGAAAATGTGATATTTATACATAGTGGAGTGCTGCTTTTCCATAAATGAGGATAAACTTGGGTTGTTTGTAGGAAAAGGATGCATTTTGAGACCATAATATTAAGTGAAATAAATGACAAACTCAGACTTATATTTCACATGGTTTCTCCCCTAAGAGAAACGAGAAATGTAAATAAAGAGCAAAATAAAGGGTAAGTAAGAGGAAGTAGGGAGATAGATCTTTCCCAAAAGCAAAGGGAATCAAGAGATAGAGGGGCAAAGAAGGAACTGAAGGGAATAAAAAAAGAATCAAGATGTGTTATGTCCACCAACTCCCTACATGGGATGTAATCATTACCTACTACAAACATGCACTAATAAAAAAGTGGAAAAAAAGAAAGGAAGAAATGGCTCTTTTGTTACAGTGAACTGTGAATCAGAGGCACCACTGACCATTGTAGGACTCGTGTCTATAGACAACTTGAACTAGGCTACCTTCTTTCAAAAGAAAATATTTTGACTTTTCTAGAATCATAAGAACAGAAATGCACAAAGGCATAAAGAGAAGAAATAACAGCAAAACTCTTCCATCATTTGTCTAAGTAAAATGTCATCTTTCAGGGTAATTTTTTTGATTTAGCTTTAAAAGATTCCAAATTCTAATATACCTGTGTGTGTAAATGGTTATAAAGCACACTATCAATTCTTGGAAACACCAAAAATTATGATCTCCGAAAAGGAATTATAGATCTGTTTTTTTGAAGGATACTTTTTTTATCTCTCCCTCTCCAAGAAAAAGAAAGAGGAAGACGGTGGCCTATACTTTAAGCACCAAAACAGGGACCAGAAAGTATGATTTAGTAAAATTTGTTGATTGAATAAATACAGGTAAGAAATACTTGTTAATTTCAATGTACTTCTGCTTCCAGTTATCATTTTTAAATGCATTTTGTGGTGTTATTAACCTTAGCACTATTTTTTAGAAATGGAGTTTTGGTGTGGCCTGGAACTCCTAGCCTCAAAGGATCCTCCTGACTCATCCTCCCAAGTAGCTGGGACTATGGAAGCATACCACTACACCTGGCTTATAATATTATTTGATTGCCCCTATTTACAACAATAATAATATAATGAGCTATGGAATCACTATTGATGCTATTTGGCATTTAAAATTACAAATGAAAGGACAGGTCAGATATGCTCCTCAATTTGAAAGTCATAGTTCTATTCTTTCAAACTTGATTTTGTTCTTTTACAGACCTAATATTCTAGAGGAAAAAGGCAGGTAAACACTAGGAAAGGAAGGAAGAAAGGAAGGTAAGAAAAAAGGAAAGAAACAAAGAAACAGAGAGCTGCAACTTTGATGAGCCTTCCATACACCAAATAGTTTAAACTCTAGAATGTCAGAGAAGAGGTCTGGCAAAAGGGATGGGTGCTGAGACTCCTGAGAGTGTTGGCCATCAAGCCACTTCCGGGATGATTTCTGTAGGCGGAGGCCATAGGCTTGAAGGTCAAGAGCTGCTGTGAAGGATAGATCTGCCAGCGTGACTCCGCTGTTAACCACAAGGAGGAGGAGCGTGCTGTGGACAGTCGGAGGGGCAGATCCTGCAGAGCTTATGAACCACAGTGGGGATCTCAATGTACAGAATTAAAAGGAGCTGAGCTTTGGAACTAATTTCTGAGGTGACAGCTGTGTTCCTGAGCCCAGTTAATAAAAGATTCCCCAAAGATAAATAAGAAGGAATAAAACCGTAGAAGTGAAATTAGATGGAAGAAGCAACTGGGAAAGGAAAGAATTTTAAGAAGAAAAATGCTGATCCAGTGTGTCACTTACCACCGAGAAGTCAAATAAAACAAATACATAAAATTGTTTTTTTGTTCTTGGAAATGTAAGGGAAAAAATGAGAGCGACTTGATCCTATTGTGTTCATTTGCCAGGGCCGCCACAGCCAAGGCCACAGTCCGGGTGGCTTAACCATCAGATGAGCATCTTCTCTCAGGCCCGGGGACAGAAGTACACAGCTGGCTTCTCCTAGAGCCTCTCCTGGTGGCCTGTGGCTGTTCCCGACATAGCCATGCCTCTGGGCCAGTTTGTCCTAATCTCCTCTTCTCTGGGGACACTGTTCAGCTTGGAGTAGGGGCCACCCTAGTAGCTTCATTTATTACCTCTTTAAAGTCCCATTCCTGAAGAATGGGACATGCTAGGGTTCTGGAACTAAGGACCTAGGCATGTGACTTCAAGTTCAGTCCATAAGGGCTGCATAATCAGGCCTCTCTACTTGCAGATTCGGTACATAGGACCTTATCTAATTGCCGGGGTTATCTGTAACCTCAAAGTCATAGGGAAAAATTTGACTTAACTGATACACTCCTGGGAAGGTGAAGGGAAGGAGGCTCTCTGGCTGGACCAAGAGTCCTGCTTCTGGGATTGCCAGTACTGTGCTCTGCTATGTGTTTGGTTTGGTGATCTCACTGTTCCAGATGCCCCATGCCACACTGTGGAAGTGCTGAGGTGTTGGCATGTGTCGTGTATGTGTGTTAGAAAGGCTTTGATCACACATGAGGGGTAGTGCTATTAACGGTGAGTTCAAAGATAATGAAGGAAAAATATATTTATACTACGTATCTCTAAATAAAGTCACACTGAAGTAAGATGATCTATCGATCGGGTATCACGATGTGACCAGAGTCTGGTAGGAATGATGGTTTGATATTCACTCAGACAGTGTTTGTGGAGACTTCACAGAGCACAGTTACGGTGAATGAGAAGAATCCGCTGTGTCTGCTGGAGGATAAGGGCTAAAGGAGTAAGAATACTGGAGACCAGAGCTCTGAAAGGTATCAGGGATAGAACATAGTTTTCAGAGGGGCACATGGGATGGGACACAGAGCGCTGGTGGAGGGAAGAAATCACCTCCAAGTGTCTGCAAGTGCACAGAGCCAGAGGGTACCCCATAGCTAACGGCCAAAGGCAATGGATTTGTAGGCAGGGGTTGGGTTTCAACTTTCATAGGATCCAGAAATTTTGGTTTCACGAGCTCTATAAAACATGTCAAAAATTGTATTTTGTATAAAAATGAACAAGCTAATATTATACATTAGAATATGTTGTTTAACATAAAATTTCTATTTTTATTTCTGACTTAAAAAATACAATATTATACCTCAGTGTGGTCCTTAAAACATTATGGGCCCTACCCACTCACTTGCTGGATAACGTGCCCTGTTTGTAGGTACCAGGGTAGTTAATTGAGAAAATTCCTGCTCCATAGTCTCAGTGAAGGAGGAAATAAATCTACTGCAGAGAATGAGATGAATTATGGATGAAAACAGTAGATTATTTGAGGTGAAATTGAGAAATGCAAGGAAAAACTTGCCCAAATCCAAACTAGAGCCCCAAATTTAAGATCTTCAGTCTCCATCACCGTTTGACTTTTCTCAAATAGTTCTCAACTGCTTTGGTGAAGGGAGAATGTTACATTCATACTGAGCTAGGTTTTGCAAGAGATGTTGGACAGAAAAATTCAGGATGCCAGATCAATGAGGAGAAAGTGAATAAATAATGCATCCTGGGAGCTAGGTTAGCAAGGAGAGAGCACATACAGAATAAGCCTGAAAGTTTGGAATAAAATATAGTTTTCTGGAAACTTTAATTAATTTTTCCACTTTGTGTTTTGTAGGAGCTTTTGGAGCAATTGCTTTGTGGGTTTCGGGGGATAAGATAGTGAATGAGCTATAAGCTATTTCGGCACAGTGAGAATGAAAGTATAAGATAACATGGCAGAGAAATTCAGTTTCCAGTGAAGTCCAGGATGGATCGTTACAATGGAATAGTAGTGACTATTGTTTATATGGGTGACTTCAAGAGTTACAGAGGGGGAGTTGGGTAGCAATTGGCCTGAGAGTTATTCCAGGGTTGGAGTCAACATCCCTAACCAGGGATCCAAACAATACATGTGTAAAAGAAGGAACACCAGAAAGCAGGGAGATGGAAAGAAGATTCTGTTATGTCAGAGATAAAATATTAAAGAACTGCTTGATTTGTTCTTTTTTCTTTATATTTTGTCTGTTAGAGAGATAACTAAGTAATAGCAAATTGAGGCAAGAAAAGTGACATCACTGTGTCTTTTTCTTGGTCTTGAATTATTTAGTAAGTACTAATACACCAGGAGAGAGCTGCAGGAAAGAATGTGCTCACTTGGAAGAGCCAGTTTTCAGCAAGGATCAGACCAGGAAAAAAGAGTGTATGAAAAATGTTAGCGGGACGAGAGCAATTTGATTACAATGGAACAATGTGATTACAGTGCAAGTGAAAGGCAGTCTGAGTGTTAGCAGGAGAGGAACGAGCTTGGGCAAAAATATACGCTAGAGTTAGAGTAGGAATGCAGAAGAAGGTTTGTTCTTGGCATTCACACTTTTCAGTGGTAGTCAAGACTAAGGGCAATGAGAAATCGGACTGAAGGCTGTGGCATGACAACACTTGTGTGGGTAGCTTCACAGGCAGGTGTACAGATGGTCTCAGATCACCAAGTCTGGCAACTGTGAGGATTTCTCAGCAAAGCTTAGCTTGGTTATACCTAGGTCAAAATCTAAAAGTATCAGAACTCACTAAACACCAAGAGTATGCACTGGATATTGATAGTGTCTCAGAGAGCTATTATTTGCTCTTCCCCTTGGACATTTTGAGTTAATTATTTTTTAATGAGTCATTCCAAGGACCTCACTACCCATTTAGCATAGTTTCTATCGGAATATTGATCCAAAGTTCAAAATACTGGGTCTTATAAATAGGCTTTTAGAAACAAACTCACTTATAAACTGGGGACATATTGTAGTGCCATGATTTGTGATGTCAGTGAGAAAAGAAAGAACTACAATATCCCAAAAAAGTCAATGTTAGTGTGCATTGCTGAGTATGACTCAATGGATTATATCTTTATTCCTGTAGTGTTAGAAACTCCCTGTGGAGTTCTCTTCTCTTCAATGATGTGTGAATAATTTAATATGAGATTTTAAGCAGTCAATAATTACTTTGCTTGGTATAAGGTGTTTTGGTGATTTTCCTGATGTAGACAGAATTTCATCACTTCACATTTATCATCTCTTGATTTTTTTCAAATAGTTTTCTATTTATCAGTGCTTATGTGACTTTTCTCTGCACATAAATCATTTACTTATAGTGGGGATACAGGAGGATTGCATGACCATCTATCCATCTGTGTAGTCTTACGGTAACAGAAAATCCTCTTGAGTCACTGTTTCCTCCTCAGTTCATACCAGTGTCTGAAATTCCATCAGCAGAGATACACTGTTTTAAGTTCACTGCTGCCCAAACAACTTGAAAGTAGCTTATCTGGTATTAAATAATTCTGATAAATGGCTGAAAGCAGTAGCATTGAAGGCAGTGTTGGAATATGACAGCGGTGACGCCAGCCGGGGCATGGGCTATGGCGTTGCTGTCACCATAAGTCTCAGTGATTATCAGTAGCTCAGCAAACATTGGATCCAATGTTCTGCTATGACAAGGGGCTTTAAAGAAGGTTTAGAATCACAGAGGTTCTTGATCTTGGTTCTGCTCCACATTCACTGCTTTATCCAGCTCTCTCAATGGATGCCTTTAATGAAATGTGAAGGAAAAGCTCTGTGAAATTAATAGCTTTCATGTTAAATATCATTGCTTCTACAAAACTCATTTCCCTGACATGGGGCATGAAGCCTTATGTTATCAGATACGTGCATTTTAGTCTGACGAGAACAAAGCAGATGTTATTTTGTAATCCATTCAGTGACTTGTGCAACCCCATAATTTCATGTGTCTTCATCTTCTGATTTCCTTAGGGTTGAAGAACCCGAAAGGGACACAGAGCAGGCAGGGAGGGGAAGGGATTCACCAGTGGGCCTCAGCCCTTCTTTATTTAATGATGAGGTGGCGTGGACTGACACGGCCTGGGATACTGGGCCCGGGACTGGGATGCAGTATTTAAAGGCGGTATGATCCCCAGGGTGTGAGCTCGCATGTCTGTCCTTTATTTTTCTCTTTGTTTCCTATGATTTATCCTTTATTTCGCCTTGTTTCCTACTATTTATTCTGAATTTTTTTCAAGTGTGAAGTTTACATGGAGATTCTGAGATGAAGACCCTGACTCTGTATTTTACATTCTCCTCCATAAAAGCTCATCTTTGCCTTCAGTTTTACCGCTCAGGCCCATTTGTCTGAGGCCTAGATCTATATCCACAGCCCCTATTTCATGTCACCCAGTCACCCTGACCTCCTGCTGCTGGGAGAGCCATACTTACTCCAGTTCAGTGTGCCTGAGGATCAAGACTCAGAACCATTTCTTAGCAGAGACAAATACTACTCACATGTATTCTCTGAAAGAGAATACATTCGGTATTTCATTCCTTCCTGATTACTCTCATTGCTTGAAGTAGCATGGCCACTAACAGGGACTCCCAAATTGAACATTTACTCATTTGAACTTGTTTACAACCTTGAATACTATGGCCCAAATAATACTCCTTAAAATGCACCTCATAGCACCACTGAATCAAAACTTTTAAGTGGCTCTTCACTAGCTAGTTATATATCCAACTGTTAGCAGCTAGACTTTAATCTGTTTCCTTTAAGAACATAGCATAAGCCAGGCGTGGTGGTGCACGCCTGTAATCCCAGCACTAAGAAGGGTGAAGCAGGAGGATAGCCAGGAGTTTGAGGCCAGCCTGTGCTACATTGTGAGTTCAAGGCTACATAGAAAGACCCTCTCTCTCTCTCTCAAAAAAGAACATAGCATACAACATCTCCAAAGACCAGTAGTTCCTACCTCTTAGAGTGATGCCTTCTGCCCTTTTCCATCCATGTGGGATCTACCAGTCTTTCCAGAAAGTTCTGTTTCCTCTGTGACATTTTTTTCTAACACCTGTTCTATTGTACAGTAGCAGAAAGTTGACTAATCTGTTCCATTATTTATATCCACAAACTCTGATTGTACTTTAGTTTGTATCCTCCTCTTTTGTTTTTTCAATTACACACATATATATATTGATCTATACATATATACACACATGTATATATGCGTGATCAAAATGTATATATCAAAAATATATATAAAATGTATATATGTGTGATCAAAACATACAGTGAATTGTTTAAATAGAAAAATGGCACATTGTCTTTAATTCCCCTCAAAATACTGCCCCTCACTTTGAACACTTATCATATCCTTGTTGTCACTTTCTGAAGCAGTTCTGGAAGTCCTTTTTCATGAATGTCTTTACAAGGTGTGTTCAAAAATCGATGGATACTGCTGCTGAGTGCAATCCAACAGAAAAACAGCCTCCTTAAAACATTATGCTGTTTTCTCTACTACCTTATTCACCGGATCTGGCACCGTGGGACTCCTGGCTCTTCCCTCATATTAAAATGACCATGAAAGGTAAATGTTTTGAGTCCATTCAGGACACACAGGCAGCTATAACAGCACAAATAAAGACACAAAAGAGGTCTTTCAGCATGGCTTCAGGAAGTGGCAAGAATGATAGGTTAATTCTCTTCAAAATGAGGGGCAGAAATTTGAAGGAAATTAGGGGTAATGTGTATTTTACTATAATACATTTTAAAAAATATAATGTACACTTATTTTCAATTACTCCTCATATATTATACACACATGTTCAGGAAATGTGAAGAAAAATTACATACACTCCGCAATGCAATCTGTATAATGCACATAGTGGCTACTTAACAAATATATGTTAAATAAATTTAAATGAAATAAAAAATTCTGTATTATAGCTTTGTTACTTGTACAGAAAGAAAAAATGCGAAGTCCCTAGTCTAGGTTTTATAATACGTGAGGAAAGCATTGTGGCAAAAAAAAAAGAGAAAAGAAAAGAAAAAAACTATTCATAGTTTTATGAACTTTCTTTCATCTGAAATCCATTTGAAGTATGTATTCTCTCCCCTTAAAGATTAAAAAATCACACCGTATATTAAAGGGTTCCTGTGGTAGAGAATATCACTGCCCACTCCCTTCCTCTCAACCCCATATCTGGGCACACAGTGACAGGCCCCTGGGACAAACAGCCCAAGGCTCTGGAACTTACTAGGGCCAGGCGTATGCAGACAAGAATGACCCAGGGGTGACCTTTCTAGGAGCCATCTCATTCCAGGAGTTAGTGGGAGGAGCACAGTTCCTGTGCTTCCTGGAGATCCCAGCAGGATAGGGCTCCATAGTCTTCACCTCCAAGAGGCTCCTTCCCCTTCCTGTCTCTTCCCTATGCCAACAGACCACGGACCACTTCCCACAGGAGCCATGACACTGCTTGTGTTTCTAGAGCAACCCACCAAAGGCACTGCAGTGTATAAGTCACATGGTGGAGGTAGGGAGGAGACACTTCATGGAGCATGCCATCTTGGGGACATTTAGAACCAGCTCTTCATGCTTCTGGACCTGGTCCTTCTTATTCCGGAACGCAGCACAGGCTTTCCTCAGAGGTCTGTCAGATGCACAAGGACCCGGCCTCGAGTCAGAAGAGCGCTGCTTCAATTCCCGATTTACTTTGTCCCTTAGATAACTTTCTCAACCTCATTAAATCTTCCCTTCCTTCTCGGAATAGGAGGAGTTATAACAGTCTCTGCATACTGGGGTTGCAATGCGAACGAAATAAAAACCACAGGAGCCATTTAGCTCAGTGCTGGGTGCATAGGCAATGAATGATACACACTCATTCACCCACTTATTGGAAGCCACCGAAGGACGTGTTTTCCACCTTGACTCTGTCAGCTAGGGCAGCTAGCTGAACACACTGACCTTCGTACTAAGGAATTAAAGTTCAGATTTAAACCTTAAATATACATTTTTGGAAACCCAGCAGTGTATTTTTAAACATTTTGTTTGTGACTACTTCTTTGAAGAGGAAGATTGATGGTAAGGACAGCAGAGTCTTAGAGGCTGAATGTGGCCTTCACAGCTATAATTCTGGGCAGTTTCTAAAAGCCCTACCAAGGATTATTGCTAAGATTTCCAAATTAGTAAAGTAGTGCTATGAGCATGTTGTATAGAGTAAATATTTAGGAACTTAATCAATCATTGGCACTTACAAGAGTCAAATATTTTACATTACAATGGAGGTTGTAAAATACGTTTAAGGAAATATTAGAGACTGTTTACGCCAGATAAATGTTTTCCACAGAGACATAAATTGGCTAGTGATTTTTCATGGATAAACAAATTCTGTTTCTTTTTCTTTTGGTATTATGAACTTTTAGTCCATTTTTTTTGTTCTTATTATTTCTGGGTGGGTACAGGACTCATGATTTATGTGAGAAGCTATTGGAATTTCACAGAAGGAATTGTTGGAAAATATTTCAGTCTCTAAAGCTGCTGCATCAACATTCCTAAAAAAAGGATTTCAGTAGAATCAAGAGATTTTGTTTCCATTAGGCAGCTTAATGAAATACTTAGTGAGTTTCGTGGAAACTAGATGCTATATCTTCCACATAATCTTTCTATCAACATACACGGAACACCTCATCGACTTTTTCCTCCACTTTGAGTTTATGCTGTCAATATCCCTTCTTTTTTCTCTAACTCATTATATTGCTTCAGATCCTACTAATCCTATTGCAAGCATTATTGCTTTCAGTGTGTCTCTATAACAATTAACATTTTTATTTTTACTTTTCTCCCAGCATATAGCAAAAGTAAACAAGATCTGGAGTATAAGAATAAGTAGACAGAAAGTCAAAGATATGGTTATATTATGTTTCCTATGGTCAGATACTGAGATGCCTGTAAGACATTTTAAGACATTCCCAAACCATAAACAAATAAAACGTATGTACTTAAAGGATAGAGAAGTCAGAGGAAACTTCATGGGTGCCACTCTTGTGCTGTCATTGAGATGTGCCTAAAGCAGGTGATAGAGTCAAAGGTATGAGACCCAAGAGACCAACATGGCCCCAGAGGGCTTACTGGCCTTGATGGCTGTGCTGGACGCAGACATCTCTGTCTGCCATGTTGTTTTCTGGTGGCTCTAGATGTTCTGCCTACATCATCTGCTCTCCTATTATGTATTTCTCACACCTGAGATTCTCTCATCTATTAACTGTGAATTAAAAGACTTGAGTTCAAATCCAGAATCTGGTATTTCTTATTTATGTACATTTAAGTGTGTTAATTAAAAGTTTTTAAAAATTAGCACATATGTCTGTGAAATATGGGCCTAAAAATCTACTCACAGTGCTATGGAAGGAAGAAAGTGAAATTATGTAAAAAGAATTTTAACATAACAACTCGTAGAAAGTCAATATTAGTTGCATTCTCTCCTGGTGCACTGTGAACCAAGATGGAACCATATACCATTTTTTAGTATTCTTCTCTCTGAAGATGACCCTTTGTAATTTTATCATTTTTCCTGAGAGCACCTGAGGTATTAGAAAGCTGTCACCTTCCTGTGCCTCATCCTATGACCTTCACCATCTGACCACCTTGCCCTGGGGAAGGAACAAATAATGTTCTTAGTGCTCATAAATATTTAGTGAAGTCATGTGATTGGGTGGAAAGATACCTGGATTTAGGTTTTGATGTCTAATATTCAAGAACCAGTTTGTGAATTCTGTAATTTTGAATGTCTCTAAGACTTTCATCTCATCTTGAAAATAGAAATAGTAGTTTCCCTCTGTCCTAAGGAGTGTTTAGCACCAGATCAAATCTTTTAATATGAAAACTTTTGAATACATTTCAAGCAGAGTAGAAATATAAAAGCGTGACATTTACATCTTACAGAAAACCATGTTTAAGATGGACAATGGAGTGGTCATATTAAGGACTAGTAAGGGAATATAGAATTCAGGGTTTACTCTCTGCTATGAACCCAGATTTCTGACCCTAGAAGACCCTAACAAGGAACCGGATAGGCAAGGGCCAAGGAAGACAGGAAAGGATTTTACATTAAAAAAAGGGTTGTTAATCCAAGCTGAGAGTGGCGACTCCACTCCAGCAGTGAGAATATGGAAGAAATATGATTCCTATGGCCAATGGAAGTTCCTCTAGGTGGACTTTAGGAGGCAGGAACCAACTAAAAATCAGAACTACATAAATAGAAAACAAGAAATATTAAAAGGCAAAGTGATTTCCTTCTATTTATCTGTCAATTCCATTGTCAGCTAGCTGGCCACTCAAATCGCTCTGTCACCTCCGATAGTTTTCAGAAGAGGTGTGCTAATTTTTAGTGGGTGTGGCCGTGACACATCTTGAGTAGCAAAGGTGGTACTGGTTGTACTGGCATCATGGCAGGATGGAAAGTTTTGGCCAGATTTTCAGCCATGCCATTGTTTGTAAAAGCAAGTGATTGGCCAACAACAGTACTCATACAATTCTTTTCATGCATGGCATTAAGGCAAGAGAAAACACCACAAGTGCATGCATGCACACATACACACATCCATGCTGACTTTTATACTAAGAAATCAAAGTTCAGATTTAAACCTTAAATATACATTTTATGAAGCCAAGATTATTTATAGCAGTGTAAAGGGAGATTAATTTACAGCAGCGACTATGATTTTTTCATAGTCAAAAAGAATTTCTAGCCCTGGTATGAGCACTGGACCACCAGGCCTGGCCCAGCAGGGCACAGGGAACAAAATTTTGCTTGGCCTCCAGCATGGAAGGAGTCTGTCTTCAGCTCTGTAGAGTCACAAGGTAGCCTCAGAGCACAATGACACTGCCAATTACTCTATTGCAAACGCCCTTTAAAGGTTTCATTCTTTTTCTGTTATTAAGGAAAAGGATGAGAAAGAAAAGAGATGCTGGTTATTAGCATTGAAAACAGTGGCTTTTTGATGAAGGAGATTTCATCATTTTGGTGCATGTTTAATTTTTTTAAACCAACTGTAATCAAGCAATGAAGACCTGCATCCGTTTTCTAAGATGCCTCTTGTGCTCAAGTTAGAGCACCCAGCTGAACTGAATCAGCGTGGTTCTGGGCATGGAAGACCCACCTGAGGATTATTGCCAATGGCATAAAAAGAGAACTGGAGGGGCTGGGGATTTAGCTCAGTGGTTCCGCTGCCTGCCTTGTAAGCACAAGGTCCTGAGTTCAATCCCTGGTACCAAAAAAAAAAGACAGAGAGAGAACTGGAGGGGACGATCTATGCTGTTGAATTTCCTGGGGAGGCTTGCCAAGGCTGGTTTTCCTGATGCAAACTTGGCTGTTCTTGTCATCAGGGGAGGTCGGGTCCTCACCTTTCTCGGGAATGGCTGCTCTTCTCATCAGGGGAGCTCTGGCCTTCATCGTGCACATCACTTCCTGACTCCAGTGCAGATCCCTCAGCCTGGTGGCACAGACCCTTCACCCCCTGGCCCAGGCTGACTAGCTTCCACCACTGGCCTTTGGGCCTTCCTGGGGCAGATCCTTGATACAGACGTGCATGAGACATTGCTGTGGGCTCTAGACCTCTGGCTGGACTCATGGAGGACATTGCCTTGGGCTGTAGGCCTTTAGCTGGACTTGTTCGGGACATTGCTGTGGGATCCAAGCCTTTGGCTGAATTCTTTGGGTCTCTAGTGTGTGGACAGATCTCTTGCACTCCTCTGCATTTGACTTTTTAGGGAATTATTATAAAATAATCCTGTAAATTATGTGTCCTGTATTAATCTAGTCCCTTGCAAACCCTCACTACAATACCTCTACAATTAGGAATATAATGTTATGAACCTATTGTTATCATGATAAAGAATAAAAGTTGGAAGTAAGACACCAACCTGTATGGTGGAAAAGTTATTTAGTTTATTTTAACAGTGGGAAAAATGCCATTGCAAAGCAACATATTTTCCTGAGTTGAATTCTTTCAAAATTAAATTTATGGGGCATTCATACATTCCAACAGTGCAGGGTCACCATAATGTCTAAGTATATCATATGACTTCAGGAATTCAGACATGGCAAGTCTTTCTTCTAATGCACTAATGGTATAATTAAAAAGTTCAACTATAAATATCAACAATTAGTATATTTACCTGGTTTTGTGAATTCATGTGAAATCATTTGCTAATAATTATACTGTTTCAAGTAGAAAAAAGTATAAAAATATTTATTAAAGATGTTGGAACCAAAAGCCAAACCACTTTGTATAGTTACTAAAAGGAATAGCCGTTTGGTCTAAGATGTCAGTTTCCTGGCTCCAACGGGTCTAAATGGAAAAGAAAAAAATTGCACACAGATACTGCCTGAAAGGAAAACAGTCCTGGTCCTACTATTAGCTGAACATTGGATTTTCTGCAAATCAGCTCAGTTTCTTTGCCTGGCAATTTAATATTACCATATCACGTCTCTTCTACCACCTCAAGCAATAGATCTGAAAACAACTTAGAAATACATAGGGACATACGGCAAAAAGCAAAAAGAGTTCTGCTATAGAAAGTTCTATTATTATTCTTTGGCTCCATGACTCACATGAACTGTGTTCACAGTGGCTTCACTGGCTGATGCGCAACATTTTTCCTGGTTCTAAGCCCACTTTCACTTGGATCCTTTGCAGTCTGGTTTTTACGGAGGAGACGTTCTGACTCTAGGTGAAGTGAGATGTGAATTTGGATCTTTAGCAGTTTTCCACAGAAGAAAACTGACCTCTCCCAAACATCAGTCCAGTTCTTTTAAAAGACGAGTGATATTTCTTCTATTATTGGATTCAGGCACCTTGATAGGCAACTGTAGAATTGTATCATGGCACTTTATTAAGGGAAGGAGCTGACTCCGGATTTTCTCAGATGACAAAAGTTGCAAAAAATTCAGATGACTTTGTAAAATAGTAAAAGAAGTTAGAACAAAACTAGGCCACTGCAGGCTAACCAGAGGCCTGATGGCTTGGGAGAAGCAGAGAGAAGGAGAAAGTGGACCAACATTTGGACCCTGCCTCCAACAAAGTGAAAGAAAGAACAGAGAATGTGAAGGTGAGGGGCACTTTTCCTCATGAATCTCTCCCCATCTGTGGGGTGCTGTCCCCTCACCTTGCTGACTTCCTGTCTCGATTAATTTAATGGAGGAAGCAGTGGCTTGAGGGTGAGAGGCATGGCTGTGATGCTCCCCAGACCCTCTGCTTCCTTCGAGAAGGATCTGATGTTCTCCCTGGGCCCCAATCCTCACTTAAACATTCACCATCGGAAAGCATGGGACGAGTCACACATGAAAATGAGTGCTTGGAGAGCCCAGAAAGCCTGTTAGTGGAGGCTCCACAGAGTCCTGAAATCAATAAGGTGTGGACAGAGTGCTCTGTACAGCGCTGGGTCCTCCCGGGACCTGAGACGACAGAGAGCAGAAGTGAACTCAGGCCCTTCTGTGCAGAGCCTCCCTGTCCATTTAAAGGAGGATGACTCGTTTGTTCAGACAAGGAATTCAGGCTCTCAGCACAAGTCAGTCTGGATTTTATTAAGGTATCAGTTTTGCAGGCCTCTGAAAGTCAGACAGAACCAATAAAGTAATTCTTTGTTATTGTCATCTCTTATTCTCTCATGTCATTCCCTTAGCTTGGGTTTCCCTTGTGAGTTGAAACTTACAACAAAATTGTTATAATTTCCCTAAACAAATATTTTATTCCACTACTCATTTAATTAATGATAACAGTTTGAAACACATCTTTAGGGTACTGGTATTGTTATTAATTCCCCAGTAGGCTGTAATCATTATACAACAGATGGTGTTTTCATTGTTCTTGGTGCTTACTTGTACTATTTAGCAATGCATCTGGCATGACAATAAAAACTAAAACAATGTTTCTTGATAAATGCAGATGTGGTAAATCAGTACACGACAATGTAACATGTGGCTCTATAGAGGAAGCAACTTAGTTCATTATCTTCAGCATTGTCACTTACAGGATGAGAATGTTTGGGCCTGTTGTAGGTACCACACAGAGTTGATCTGAAAACAAAAATCAAAATCTAAAGAGAAGTTCATTTAAAGAGTAAAGAGCGTCCTAAAATAAAATATTTCACCGTTTAGCAACTGTGTGACTATACTGAGTCACATTCATGTCTTCCCAAACCTAATTGCATGGTCAAAGTCAATGCCTCTGAATGCCGGTCCCTTCTCAGACAATACTATGTTAGAGAGCTTTTATTCTCTTTTCTGCTCTTACCTGTATCCGTTATTCTAAAGGAAAGCTTGCAACTCAGCTACAGCTCCAATTTAGTCATTTGCAAATGGAAGATGGTCCATATAGAGAAACATAAACATGTGCATATTCTCCCTCTCCCTCTCCCTCTCTCTCTCCTGTATTGGACATTTAACCCAGGGCCTTCATACTGACCTACAATTCCAACCCTTTCTTTACACAGTGTCTTGTTATTATGCTATGGCTTGAATTTGCAATCCTCTTGTCTCAGCCTCCCACGGTGCAGGGATTACAGTCATGTGGCATCACGCCTAGCAGGATACTTGGCAAATAATGGAGTTGGCCAAGAACAACATTGGCAAATGTGGCGATCCTTACCCTTCTAAAGAGTAAAATCTGTTGAAGGAAGCACTCAATGAACTAGAATTAAGCAATAGCATTTTCCCTCCCGTGGTCATATTCAAAACACCGGTAACCTTTATGCCCCGTGCCGGCTGAGGACAGGATGAAGGAACAAAGGGAAAAATAAGTGGGCCATTGAGGGAGTCCACACAACCCGGACGAACTGTGAGTGATACTTATGTGAGTGTTTGCCGGGGGGGACAGAGGAGCGCTTGCCCGCCTTTCCTCCCCAGACTTCCTGCGAGCTGAGCTGCCACTGTACTCTCAGTCCTGACAGTGAAGACAAACTCACTGGTGTCGGGGTCACGACCTTCAGGGGGCAGCAGTTCCCTAGTATTCCCTGGAGATGGAAGAGTTTTCGGAGCAGCAATTAGAATAAAACCTGCAGACATTTTTACATGGGTCATCCAAAAAGTGACTTTTCCTGCAGACGTGGCTGGGTACGTGTTTTTCTGATGCCTACTTTTTCATTATAATGATGCCTTGGGGACTCTATGAGGAAAGAGAAATTTAATCTGGCTATGAGTAAGGGTGCTGCTCAAAGAGAAGCTTAAAATTCTTTCTCACTCTTTTTTTTTCTCATCAAAAAGGAAACAATGGGTTTAAGTGTTTTTAAAAATGTGCTGACTTCTGTCAGGGCAGCAAAATAAACTGAGGGGAAATCACAGCTTCCAGGACGCTCTCCCAGGGCTTCTAAGCAGGGCACAGCTCCCGGGGACAGCAGCCTGCAGGTCCCCTCGGCGGCTAGCGCTAGTCTGTCTCTTGATGTCCTGGCCTCCCTGCAAGCTCCACTGAAGGCTTGTGTCTCCATCCTCTGAAAAGAACTCTGCAAAGACGTTTCCGGCCAGGAGCCATTGGCTCTAACATAGCAAGAACATATTTCCTGTTTGGGTTTTTGTTGCTGTTCAAGCTAAGGTCAAAAGTGCCCAGAATCCTCAAGCGGTTCCTAGTATCTTTCTGGGTGCCGTATCAGACTGGAAGGCAAGGAAGCTGCTCTTCTACTCCAGCAAATGGCTTCAAACCTTAAAGGGAGGATCTAAGCAGCATTTCCACACACACACAGTGGAATGGCCTGAAATTACACAAACAACTGAAGCCTTTTTCTGTGCATAGGCCTGACAATGACTTTTTTCTTTTTTTGACACAGGGTCTCACTATGAGTTCAGGCTGGCCTCGAGTTTGCTAATCCTCCTGGATCAGCCTTCAGCCTGCTGGGATTGTAGACGTGGGCCACCATACCCAGCAACATGTTTTGTGACGTGCCAGAGACCAATGGGGAGCTCTACTGGGAGATTCTAGTGTCTTTTGGCAATTGACCATGCTACTTGGATGACAGAGGAAAGAAGTGAGAGGGAAGAAGTAGAGATAGGGCTGCAGCTGACAACTCTCCCTGCTTAAAAACAACTCATACAATGACCACTTCAAAAAAAAACAAAAGTTAGAAAATAAGCACTGGAGAAGACGTGCTGCAGAAATTGGAGCCCATGTGCCTTGCTGTTGCTGGGGATGTAAAATATGCAGTGCTACGGAAGACAGCATGGAGGATCATTGAGAAAGGAAACAGGTTTCCCATATGATCCAGCAATCCCACTATTGGATGTGTGCCCCAATGAACTGAAAGCAGAGACGTGAAGATTTGTATAACCACGCTGATGGCAGCATTACTCACAAGAGCTGAACAACCCAAGTGTCCATTGCAGATGCATGGATAAACAAAATGAGGTATATCCATGCCAGGGAATATTATTTAGCCTTAAAAAGTAAGGAGATTCTAACACATGCTACAGCATGGAGAAAACTTGAAAACATCAGGGCTGGACAGCCAGTCACAGGCAAGATGAGGAGTAATGAATGGTTCGATGAGTACAGTTGGGAAGATGACAATTTCTTATGTCACCATCAAGCATCCTCAGAGTCATGCACCTACCTGCATTACCCTCCACGGGGGGGGGGGGGGTGAGTAGCACTCAGTCACACGTGATAAAGCAAGCCACATTCTCTGTTTGCTGCTACAATGGAATGTTAATGACAATTCTGCTCACTGCTAAGCAAGCTATAATTCCACTGCTTGAGGCACTTTCCGGAGAAGTGTGTATCTAAACATCAGAATAAACCACATTAATGTTCTAACTTGAAATACACATTGACATTTAACATTTTTCTCCATCAACCACCTGTGAGCTCCACATCCCAGAATATAGGGTCACCTTTGTACAGAAGGAAATCAACGCAAGTGAAACCTGCACAGGGCCCTGTGTCACACTGGAAAGTCAGCTTGGCAGAGGTTTAGGGGACCCCAGATTGAGCCAAGCTGTGGGACTTAGTCCCTCCTACTGCAGGTACAATGTCTTAATGACAGTCCTACAGATAATGACTGTTTCATTCTTCGCTATATTTTCAGTGCTTAGAAAACTACCTGGCACAAGGTAGATGTTCAACAAATATGTGTTGACAGAAGGACTAGACCTTGAACTTTGCATTTTTCTGAAAGCATAATATTGTTATTATACAGAAAATTAACTTAAGATCTTCAAACTAGAGACTTGTTTTAATCTTGAAAAATAACACACAAAAAGTATGAAATAGCGATGTATATCTTAACCAAAAATGGCGGTGTTAAATTGTTTCAAAGCACTATGAATGTCAAGAGCACCAGAACATGGCTGACCCTCGCATCCTCCTTTCTGTCCTTGTTCTCTGTGGCTACTCTGCCTCCTCACCTGTTGCATGGCTGCCCTCCTGCTTGTCCTCATAGGCCCCCTGCCCTGAATAATATCACTTGATTAACTTCTTTTTTACTGTCAGAATGGAATTGTGTTACACAAGTCACAGGTTTTGCTGGTTTCTTGGCTTGTCTTTATGTCCATGAAGGTCACCAGTGTCCTGGGTATCTGCAGCAGCTTCTTTGAGGTATGACATTCCAGGGATTTCATCTGCCACAGTGTGGATGCACTGCAGGGTGTTTACGACTTGAGTTTTTATGAAGAACGCTGGTCTGAACAGTACTTAGCATCGTTAATGGTATACATATGGAAGAGCTTCTCCCCAGCATCTTCCCAAGAGAGTGCTTGCTAACTCAGAGAGTTTATCTTCAAATGAACGAAATACTAGAAATAAGCAAGGCGTTTGTAACCAGTGAAACGTCTACCATCGGTGAATGACGGTAACGGGACATCCTGGTCAACATTCCAGATATAGGTAATTGTGTATGATAGGGCTGTAATTTTCATTTTTGCTAACAATTTTTTACATATTTGCCACATACACGTAAGTACACATATGTGCACTTGTGTACATATGTAAAACTTGTGTACATAAGTAAAACATATGTACATGCATATATCTTTGTGTCTGAGCACATGTTATTTGAGTCTTCTCTTTGAGATGTACTCGTTCAAGTATTTTACCCATTTTTAATGGGTTATCTGTTTTGTTTTGTCTTTTGTAGAAGTTATTTATAAATTTTAGAAACTAATCGTTTTTAAACAGGCATATTCTCTGAATTGGCAGGGAATTTGACTTTTCATTCTTTTGGTGATGACTTTTGAAGAAAAGAAGATTCTAATTTTACTGTCATGAATCTGTCAGTCTTTTCTGTGATAACTAGTGCTTTCATGTGAAAAGCATTAAAGTGATGAAACTGTGGCCACATAAGAGAGCAGCATCGTCATTGCTTGGTACTACACAGAAGCCACTAGTTATGCTGTCAAAGACTGAAAAAATTCATGGCATTAAGTCTTTTATTCTACACTAACTCTTTTAGATTTTAAAATCTTTTATTCTACACTAAAGACAAAACAGTGACATCATCACTGTATGTTATAGATGAAGAATTGCCTCTTGTGGCTGATATGAGTTAGCGTTCCTCAATATCTGTGGGCAATGGGCTTTAAGGCCCTCTCACATACCCAAATCCATAGAAATTCAAGACCTTACCATCAACTAGCACAGCGTTTGCATATTAACATATGCATATCATCTTTAGATCACTTCCAGTGCCTAATCTGCTGTAAGTAGTTAGTTGTTATATTACTTTGTGTAGGGATAAATGACAAGAAAAAATAATCTGAATTTGTTTGGCACAGACGCAGTTTGGGGGGAGTATTTTCAATTCACTATTGGTGGAATCTGCAGATGTGGGAACTGTGGTCCAATTATTAGTGTTGATTATTATTAGAGCTGTTGTTCAATTATTAGTGAGATTCATTCAGATGGTTATTTTTCTCCACCACTGTGTGATTCTTTGTTGTATGTACAGTGATACCTCGGTTGTCGAACTCAATTCTTTCCAAATTTGTATTCAAATACCGAAAAGTTTGAGAACAGAACATATTTTTTCTCATAAGGAATAAGGGAAAACCAAATAATTGGTTCTGAGTCCCAAAAAATATATTATAAATTCATTTTTCCAGGACAAATTTCTCAATGATTTCTTTCCTTAACTTCTCCTGTAGTTCACACAGATTTCCTCTTAGCTTTCCTGCTGGTATTACTAACTTTCTTTGGAGCCATGAATACAATGTTTTACACAAATACAGTCCAAAAAAAAAGTGCAGTGACGAATGTTTTAACACACGAATGCCAGCACTGTATGTTGTCTGGGTGAGAGCTGAGGTGTCACCTTTTGTGTCAGCTGTGAGACCTGACCAGGACTCACTCTCAGTCCCTGGAGGTTTTTTCAAGTGGGATTTTCAGTTTGAGTATCTGGCAAAGTTGTGAACATAGAGCATGGGAAAGTTCAAGCTTGGAGCCATTCAACAACAGAGGTATCACTGTATTACAGTCTCTGACTGGGACTCTGTTCACTTCTGAAAAGATGGATAGGGTGCCCGCCCTGCTCCAACATGAATCATGCACCAGTGCACAATGCAGAATATGTATTCAGCTTGCACATTGTTCACGCTGTTGTAGAAGGAGTCAGAGAACAACAGCGCTACGCAAAAAGAGAAAAACTCGTCCTATGGGGAACAGGGAGATGACACGGGTATTGATTTAGATGGAAGCAGAGCAGGTGCATGAGGAAGGATCAGTAGAGGGGAAGGAGGAATGTTAGGATGCAGCTGGCAGGGAAAGAGCATTTGGACAGTGAGAAGGCTGAGACTAGTGTGGCTGGGTTAAAGTGAGAGAGGTACTGGGAGGATCTGAGATCCTAGAGTTGATAGGAACAGGTGGCATGGGGTCTGTGTAGCCCATGGTGAGGACTTTGGAAGCCATCGGAGGCTTAGAGCAATGAGATTGATGTTTCAAAGGATGCTAGACCAGGGAGATCAATTAGGAAGCTGTTTCAGCAGCACATGTCAGATAGGATTATAGTTCTGACCAGATGCTTCAAATGAAGGCAGGGGGAAAAAAGGTCAAATATTGCATATTTTAACACAGGGCCAACAGAATATATGAGGAGACTGACACGGCACAGGAGAAAAAATGATGAATAAGAGCAGGCTGAGTTGGACTTAGGGGCAATAATTAGACTTCCAAGATTAGGCATAGTGAGTTTGAGTTGTTCATTGGGCCTCCAACTAGAAATACTCAAAATGTGCAAATTTGTTTGAGTCTGCAGGTCCAGAGAAGGGTCTAGAATTTGGATAAAAAGTTTTCACTCTACTGAATTTCTCTTCCTCTGACGCAAACCCACTTTCTTATGTACCTGTCTGTCTCATAGGATGAGCCTCAATGTCTGAAAAGGCAGCAAGCTCCCTGTGCTGTTTTCTCTCTAGAGTGACTTAACATTCTTGGCTCTTTATCTCTCCACGAAAACTCTGAAATAAGCTCGTCAAGTTCCATGTGAAAACAAATGCAAATATAAACCCAAATTACTGATGCTTTCAATGTAATTGTTCTAAATTGGTAACTCATTTTTGAGAAAATCAGCAACTTAATAGTATTTTTTGAGACTGCCAGTCTGAGAATGTTGTATCTCTCCACTCATGTAGGTCTTACTTAATGTCACTTAATGAAGTTCTGTGATCTTTTCTGTAGGGGTCTTGTACATAAATTATTGCTCCATAATTTTGGCTGCTTTGGGAAAAGATCTATAGTTTTTGTCAGTCTAGTACAGAAAAATATGCTTGATTTTTGCTTATTGATTTCTTTTCTGGGGAACGTGTTAAAATTAATAATTTAGATTTTATTAATTATAATATCTAATTCTAATTTATTGATACTACTAAGTGCTCTAGATATTCTCTTACTAGTATTTTTTTGTCTTTTTCCATGTTCAGCAACAAAATATTGAATGGAAATGATAGTAGCAGTCATATTTATCTTGATTCAATTCCCCAAATTAACACTGTTAGTATATTACAGGTAAGGATAATGTTAGTTTAAGATTTTTATAGCTATGTTTTATTGGAACAAGAGAGCTCCTACTAAATAAAAACCTACTATGAGGTTTTTATTTTTACCGTGGATGAGTTTTGAGTTCTATCAGAAGCTCTTGTGTATCTATTAAGCTAATTTTGTAATTTTTCTTTTTACATTGTTGATATAATTACAAACATTACTTTTAATGTAAAAATATTCTACATTCCTAATATGACTGAGTTGATCACAATGTAGTAGTCTTTCTTCACATATTGCTACGGTAGGTTTGTTAGTATTTCACTCAAGCTTTTTTGCATTTGTTTTCATCAGTGTCAAGGAATTGTAATTCCTTGTCCCTCCACATTGGCTATGTTATGGTTCATAGGTTATGCTATTCTCAGAGAGTTAGCTAAAGAATGTTTCCTCTTTCTTTTTTTCTTGGAGATTATATGTTAGGATTTATTTCTGCTTTCACTGTTTGTAAAGAATCCTCTCATGAAATCACCTGGGCCTGGAATTTTCTCTCAGGAAACATTTCTGAACAGACTCCAATTCCTTGAATGGTTTTTGGACTAAGCAGGATTTCTACTTTTTCTTGGCTCCGTTTTGCTGCATTGTGTTTTTCCTCTTCAAGTTACACTTCCACTTCATCCGCATTGTGAAATGTTAACATGAAGCTTTTCTTGATATCCTGGTATTATCTTTTCAGGGTCTTTTCAAAGTAGAAAAGTAAGATGAAAACCCTTTGTTCTGCAGAACAGGCTTCAACAAAGCGTTTCAGGACATCCATCCTGGGACTGAAGTGTGGTCTTGTCATGAGGAGCTGGTTGCCTCATACTGGTCATGTCACGAGGACTGTCCACCCTAGACCAGACATATTGACCGATATAAATCAGTCCCTCGGAATGTGACAGTTCCCATGGTCCCTGGCATTGGCCAGCAACCACATAGTTTGCCACTCAAGGTCCTTCTTTGTGCTCTACTCCCTTGGCCGCCTCACTGTCTGTCACAGGTGAACCTCAATAAACCTTTGCCTGGGGCTGGGGATTTAGCTCAGTGGTTCTGCCACCTGCCTATCATGCGCAAGGACCCGAGTTCGATCCCTGGTACCAAATAAATAAATAAATAATAAATAAACCTCTGTCTGTGCTTATTCTTCTTTTGGTAAATTCTTTTACCACCCGTGTCCTCCACATGAGGCCTTGAATAGCATTCAGTGTGCATTGTCTTATGTATGTATGTATGATCCTTTACCACTCTCAGAGGCATTTAAATTTTATTCATCTTTTTAAAAACTCTTGCATTTTTTGGTATTTCCTAATAATCTAGTTTTTAAATTTATGTTTTTACCTTTGGTAATTTGCTGCTTTTGCTTTTGCTTTTTCCTTTTAATATATGCATAAATAACCTCATCATTTTCCTTTTAATCACGGTGCTCATTATATCTCACAATTTTAGATATCTATTTTCCTTATTGTTCATTTCATACTATTGCCTTTTGTGTTACTTCTTCTATAATCAATAAGTTTTTAGACCTGTGTTTCTTGATCTTTAGTCATATGGGAAGGTTTTCGGGGGGTTTTCCCTGTAATTGATTTCCAGTTTTATTTTGTTTTAGAGAGGTAGAGAAGGAACAGCATCAGCCTTAGGTGTTCACTATCAAACCAGAGGACACTGGTCAATTTTGTTTTAAAAATATATTTTATTTTATTCCAATCTAAAATTTACTGACTGTTAACTTATGGCCCAAGATGATTAATTATTCTAGTTTTCCAATGTACGTTCAAAAAGAATGTGTGTTCTACAGTTCTTAGACACAGAATCCTATTATTCTGTGACATTTTTACAATAATATTTGCTAATTTTACTGTGCACATTTTTTCACTAATGTCATGTTTATTTGTTCTCAAAATTACTGAAATATGCTAACATCTTTCACTTTGGTTATTTTGTCTAGTTTTTCATATAATCAATTTTTGATTTATGTATTTTAAGATTCCTTTTTAAGGAACATAAAATTTAAAATATTTTCCTTAGACAGTTTTATCTTTTAAAAAATGTTCCATGTTATTTCCAGACTTATTTTTATCCTTAAAATTTGTCTGTTATTAATAAAACTAGATCAGCTTTATTTTGGTTATGTGCTGTTATTTCCTTTTGAATCATTTTCAACTTTTCTATTTCCTTTTGATTTCAATAAGGCAGAAAGTTGAATCTGTTTTTAAAAACTGACAAATAAGTTCTATAACTAGAGGATTTGATATATTGCATCTACTAATACATTTCGCTTATTCATTATTCAACTTTTATTCATTATATAATATGTTCACAACCTCTTGAACCACCATATGAGTTTTAGAACACTTAGATTCTTTAATTCCTTCCCAACTTGATTGTCACCATTTATTTTATTTCTGCCTTACCTGCTTATCTCATAAATTTTCAGTGTTTTTGATAGAGATAATATTTACTTACAATTTTCTTTTTGTCTGTCCCTTGCTTTTTATTTGAGATTCTCTTGCCCAAGCAGTACAGAACAACAGCAAAAAATTACCTGGGTCACATTTAGACAGCCTCCCTCCTTTCCTGTCTACAAAGGATACAATGTCTCAAATTTTGAGTCTCATAAAAGAGAGGTAGAATCACAAATTAAAAGCTGGCTGAATATTCCTGTCCTCTCTAAAGCCGTGTCCACTCCATGACAACAATTGTAGCACATGACCTACTCTTTCCTGAGCCTGTGACTGGTTTGAATCTGATCAGGAGGAATTGACCAGAACCAGCTCTCAGTCTGCAGAACCCCAGGGATGTGAATTGCTCCATCCTGTCTCTGGTGGGAGAGTGGAAACTAGAGAACTCCTGTTCTTTAGGCCTCACACTGCCCCTTGGAGCCTCCGAACACAATGCAAGGGTTCCCTCTCCCAGACAGCTGCTCCCCAAGCTGCCTCCTCTCTGAGTTCTTTTCTAGAGGAGCCCTAGCTCCCAGGAGTGTCTCTCTGAGTGTGTCCTAGTGGCTGACATCCTTCCAAAAGAGAAGGTTGAAACGCTATCACAGGCATGTAGCAAAATTTTATCAACTTCATATTGTATCCTTATTAATAGTCTAAGATGAAATTATTTTTTAAGAGCCATTTTTCACAATTGACTTATGGTTCTCATGGTTAGTGCTATCTTAACTAAGATGCTCTTTTTATTTTTTTAATCTTACTTACATGGAATCTTTATTACTAAGTGCTAATGACAATTTTTACTTTGAGATTTTTGATTTGAAGCATTAATCCTTTCATTAGGCTATGGAAATACATTCAATTTCGGGATATTATATTTGTAACATCTATCCATCCATTCATACTGGCTTTCCTATTTTGTAAATAATGTATTCACGTGTATGGTTTTACTAGGAGTCATTATTTAGGCACACTGATTCTTTACTACATAATTTGGGAGTATTTTATGTTAAATAGTTAGATGTACTTACTTTATACAATCCTGAAATCATACAGCTTTTCAGAAGTCCTTTAATTTGACTTTCTATGTTTGGGCTGTTCTACACGTAAATCATTCCAATTAAGTAAGACATACTACTATCCTTTTATGAAAATCAAGGTAGATGCTACAACTTGAAGTACTTGTGGCTAAACAAACTTTATTGTTCTTCCTATTTTACTGTTGTTTGTTTTGAGGTACTAGGGATTAAACCCAAAGCCTTCATATTGAGCTACATCCTCAGCCCTTTTTATTTTGATTTGAGACAAGGTCTTGCTAAGTTTCCCATGCTTGCTTTGAATTTGTGACCCTCCTGCCTCACTCTCCAGAGTACTGGGATTACAGGGGTGCATCAGCATGCCAGCTCTCCTATTTTATTGTTAATCCAAGTATTCTGGTTAGTTGTTTTGTTGGTGAGGAAAAATAATATGTTAACTTGATATTTGTTCATTTAAACTTAAATGTAGGGCTGGGATGTAACACAATAGTAGAGTGCTTGCCTAGCATGTGCAAGGCACTGAGTTTGTCCTCCAACATCACAAAACAAATAAGTGAAGTTAAATGTAAAGATATAGACTTTTTTTCTTCAAGGGCCATCTCTTTTTTTTATATTTTTTGTTTCCTTGATTAAGGGTATAAGAAAATATACTATGTCAGAAAATAGATATTGAGAAGAAGAGACAGAAAGTAATCCTTTGATGTTTTTCTCTTCATCTGTCAAACTGTTAATTTCACACCATCCACATGCCGTCATGATACCAGGTGCATCACATTTATTACCCATGATATAAAAGCCCAATTTGAGATAATGAAGGTTACTCCATTACTATTTTCAAAATGAAGTATCCTATCCAAGATCGAACTGTAAAATAGTCTTCGTTATATGTCGTTTCTTCATCAGCAAATAGAAAATCCCAACTTTGTTCATGTTTTTTTCTAATTGGCAGGGAAAGGAAATATAAAAACCCAATCCAGTAGGTCTAGTGAGGATACTTGCACAGGCAGATGAACAATGGGTTAACATGATAAGACTAAAGCAAAATAAAATCTTGTGTGAATAGATGGATGTCACCTATGGATCAAGTGGGGCATAGTTTTTGAGTTTCTGTGACATTCAAAATCTCTGCATCATTCTATTCTGATTTACTAACAAATATCACAAATTGAGTTTTGGCTTCTATATGCATGTTCAATACATAGAAGTATAGGTTTTTTGCATAAAAGACAGATCAAAATGGGTTATAGAAAAGGAATCTATGAAAATGCCTATGAAACTGTGCAATTCCATTTTAACAGTAGCTGTTTTTACAAACCTCACTCCTTTGTGTGTTCTCCTTGTAACCTAAGTGGTAAGGTAGTCCATAGTGATATTAAATAATATACTTTAGAGGATGAAACTTAAAACAGTCAAATATATATAAATATGGAAATACGTAAATGATATATAAAATCAATAAAATATTTTATTATGCAAATACTTTGCATCATAAAGTACTGTATATTATTAATATAAGAACTTCTTATTTATGGAAACCATTCAGTACTTTCCATTGCAAACCAAAGCTGGTGTTTAGTTGAAGCTATAATATCCATATATTGCTTGAAGTACTATCTGAAACTTAACACTGTAAAATGCATTTGAAAATGATAAATTATTTATGGTGATCCATGTCTTTACTTACATGATCACATTTTTGTTATCTCCTTTATGGATTTTGTTATTTTATATAATAATTTAAGCAAATTGATCATTCAATGATCTAGATTTTTTAGTAAGGCAATAAACATAATCAGGTTGATGTCTTAAGAATTCAACAACATTTTTTATCCACATTATGAATTTCCATATTCTTTTAATTTGTTTCTCAAAAAATGTATCTTGTATTGTCCTGGAGTTCTCTTAATTATATCACATAAGCAATATATTTGTAAAGAGTTGCATTTCCCCCATATTATATTTCCTTCTATCATGAAAATGAAAAAAATACCATGGACTACTAAGCATAAGAAGATGATTATTTTGAACTAATTTACTACATTTGTATGTATTTTATCATTACTATGTTAATGTCTTATTAAAGACTCCACATTTTTGTTTCTATGTTCAAATTTTTGCTCTTGTTCTTAATACAGTTAGTGACTCTGAGCTCCATCAAAATGTGCCACAGGGTTAGGAACTAGAGATAAATATGACACAGTGTGATAAAATGTCCTTTTTATTAATTCATGAATTGACAGGATCTCTGATGTTGCAGATACTCCTAGATTTCTCCCCATTCTTTACATTGGTACAATTTGACATTTTTTGTATTTCACACTTTAGTTCATTCTTTGGCATCACAGTTCATTGTAGGTTCAGACATGTTGGATGACGCACTTTCTTCTTTTATAAAAATGTATGATCAGATGCAGAATTATTGTGAATTATTTCTAAAAGCAAATGGGATAGTAAGATAAATATTGAAGGACAAGTAGATTCAAAGATTGAATTCATTTGCTATTTCTAAAAAGAAAGCATTAAATTTTCATGCTGTTTTCATTTTCATGAAACAGTCAAAGTTCTTGAGAAGAAGGCAGAGATCTTTTATGTCAGCGCTGTTTTAATGTAGAATTAGGTTATTTTGGTAATTTTCTATTGTTAGAATTGAATCAATCTTTGAGCTTTCCAAGATTGCCTTGAGCTAGGGCTTTTGCACTTGTATGTGTCCTTTGGTCTGAGGCTGTCAAATAGAAGATGGCCACAGACTCTTTGATGCTTTCCCATCCAGAGATAGGGACTGTCTCTCTGCCCTTCCTGCCTCCACACTGGCCTGTGATGGCTTTGAACTGCTCTGTGTGGCAGAAGTGACACTTTGACAGTTCTGGGTCTGGGCTTCAAGAAGACTGGCCCCTCCATACTAGGGTATTAGAGCCATTATCTGCAGTGTAAATGGACATTCCTTCCTGGACAGACCCTTCTCTGAGCCTCCAAGAATACATGAATGGCCTTAACAAAACCCAGGTTTATGATGTCTCTGTCAAAACCTCAGACACGCGCATAAAGCCTTCCTGACCCATCCAAATCAGCTAAGCTGATGGCTGCTTCCATCTAGTGGACCAAGGTGATGGCAGTGGGGATGGAAGAATCAACCCCTGGGAGATGAGGTCTAATCAAACAGTGATCATTTTTAACCTCCTGTTCTTGAATTTTGAGACTGCAATGGGTAACCAGAGAAAACCACCAGGGAATGGTTTGTGCCATCAAAACACCTGGTGATATTAGGGGATTAACTTTTGAAGAACAATAAAAGCTAAAATTTGAGTTTTTAAACATATATATATATATATATATATGTTTAAATATCTATCTATCTATCTATCTTATTCTAATGATCCCTGAATCAACCCAATGAAAATTCAAAATAAGTGAATTAAACACATAGTTTATTCTAAATCAATGATTTCTACAGAAATAGTTCTTGGCTTAATTTTCCCTTTTGATCTATAGTGTACATCAAGACAATGCATATTTAATACGCTGTGAATTTAAGAGTGAAGATACTTTTAACAATATTTTGAGCAGAGAAACTAAACTAAGAAAAGAAGAGAATCCATACAGATCTGAATGTCCTGGTTCTGGCCAACAGACATGATGGGATGAATGGTAGCTAAAAGAGACAGTGGGGCTCATCCTCCAAGCCCCCTTGGCCGTGTTGGCATGGGCTCATCTCCACTGCACTGAAGCCATCTGTCTGGGGCCTCTCACTCTCCTTCCATGTAAATTTCTTCTGCTGGGGCTTCAGGACTTGACACCCACACAATGACATTTCTCTTTTGACCATCCAGTAACAAAATGATCAATTTTTTTCATACTTACAGCTCCATTGGCCTGGGGGAAAGCTAAGTTTACCTTGACGTGCATGTCTTTGTAGTAGCTGGCTCATTTTAGTTCTGGTAACGGCTTCACCTAAGGGGCATACAGAGGTCCAGGTTTTCCAGGTTTTACGGTTCCCTTATTTCAACTCAAGACTTTCTAGGGACAGGAAATGTTCTCACTGACTCAACCTGTGTCAAAGGGGATGTCTGTATGAGGGAAAGGGTGCCCAGACATCAGGAAGAATGTCCCCCATGACATTCTCCACATGTGAGATATAAGACAAAGGAAGGAAGCTGAGGACGTGTGGTAAGCAATTCAGGGTCTACAAGAGCATCAATCTGATAAATAATTCTTATCAGAAATAAAAGCATTTCGGTAGAGAAGCCCATTTCCACAGTTCAGGAAACACCAAGCATTTGAGACTCACAGAACTGCAGAAACTAGGGGAATTACGTTGTTTAAACTCCTACTGTGGTGTACATGGTAGTTGCCAAGATAGGCTGCAATCTCTTTGTCTAAGAGTTTGGAATAACATTCTTTGACTCACGAGGATAAAGAAACTATGGAAAGAAGGGAAAATAACTTTGAAGGCATTTATACTGTCTCTCAATGGTTCCCACACTGCACTTTCTTTCTGACCTGACATTTCTTATTACAAAGGACATCAAGTTCAGGCCTTTGCAACTGGAAACACACACTCATGCCTGTGCACACATACACTAAATACAATCTTTGAATTTTAATTCACAAGTGTTGAAAAGCATTAACTATGAGTGTAAGGGTTTGTTGTGTTTTTGTTTGCTAAGTAGAGTTTGAAATTTGTTCTGGCTTGCCACGCATTTTACATAACTAGTTTAATGAAAAAAGGCTTGAGCAGGAATTGTACTTTGAAAAGGAGATTATGATTAAAATTTTTAGAATTGCAGCCCACTGGGACAAGTAGTGTTATGGACTGCGTGATTTGAAGAAATAATTCGTTTTAAAAATCAACTCTTCTAATGAAGTTTCCAAATTCATGCACAAAGATTTGGCATTGGCATAAATAGCAATTCCATATATATATATAGATATATATATATATATATATATATATATTCATTCTACATAAATAGAAGCAAGAGGATGAACAATTTCCTCAGCACCTGAGCTATGATTCATTTTTGCCCAGAGCAGTCAGGATAGTGAGTTACACCACGGCATAGGAAAAACTTAAGGGAGACTAAAAAGCACTTTGGCATTATTTTAAAAGAATATTTTACCTATTGAAGTAAATATCTGTCAACTAATGCTTTTAAAGTATTTTAATATGAAAAAATTAAGAGATTGAATATAATCTTTTCTCCTAAATTTATTCACTCTTGTGTACTAGGGTGAAGTACTTCTGTAGCGTTTAGATGCTTTGAGTCCACTAGAATTCCATTTGTTCTGTCCTTATTTTAACACAAGAAGTTCCTTTCCTTTGTGGATATATAATTTAGTGGTGAATATATATGCTGTATGCTTTTCATCTTCTACCGTCTCTTTTGCCCTTAGCATACAGGATTGGACTATGCTTTAAGGCTGATTTGTGTTAGGGTGAAGCAGGAAGCAGTGACTGGGACTAAAGGATGACTCACTAAGGGATCCTTTCCCCATGGACAACTCTGTAAGAGGCTTACCCAGCGTCAGTCCCTGGCTAAAGGGACTTCACACACCAGTGACTGTCAGCCTGTCCTCCCATCACCATCCACCCTGGAGCTCCGCTGACCACCAGGCTCCCTTGCTGGAGGCTGAACTCCTCAAAACCCGTTCCCCAGGTTATCTTTGTAATAGGGTCATGGATGCAAGGTAGATCCATCCTTACAGTCCCCAGAACTCATTTGGAGGTCATAACCACTGACCCATTGCTGTTTCTGCAGGGAAGCCAGATCCCAGGTACGCAACCATAGAAGAGAGTTGCAGAGGTCACCTGGGTGATCTGCTTTCGGGTCCACAGGCATTGTGAGGATTAGAGGTGCATGGGACAGTGGACAGGACAGCAGTTGTGAGTTCCATGTCCTTGGACTGAAACATTGGCAGTAATTTCTAAGCAAATTAGTCACTGGGAGCCCCAACTTCTCTACTTTAGCCCTTGCAGAAAAAGTTGTATTCCTTGTATGTAATTCCTTTTCTGCTTCAAATATCTATGTCCTTTTGTTACCCTGTATGTCTGGTGTATATGAAATGTGGAAAACCCAGGACACCTTCTATTTGAGGCTGAGTTCCATAGGAAACAAGGAGGATTTTCCATTCTCAAGGGTTTTCTTGACTTCCTCATGCTTCTCCTCAGCCCTCATGTTTATTTGTTTGTTTACTGTTTTCTGTCTAGTTGATAAGGATTTTATGTTTGGCGGTGGTGGTAGTTTATTTTACTAAGATGAAGAGAGGCAAAGTGGAGTCTAGTCTTACATCATCACCCTTCCCTTGTAGTGAAGAGAAAGGCTTGAAAACCCACCAGGAAGAAATCTCCCTGTGGTTAATTTTCTATAAATTTAAAGCAGGATTTCCCCAGAGGATTTATGGTTTCAAAGTAGGCGGGGAGCTATAATTATTTGTATTTGAAATTAATTTGGGGGTGCATTTTATATGTACTTTATTACATAAGGTCATTTTTTATTTTAAGCACTTGTTCCTTGGACAATTGACTACTTATTGAGTGTCTATTATGCACTAAGCACTTGGCCAGATTCTGGGGAAGCAAAGATGAGCAATGCAAGCTCTCACTTTCATATCTCCAGTGAACGTTGCTGCTTAAGAAACTCTTTAGGTCTCTAAAATGTCAATACCTTGAGTACTGTAAACTACCCTTCTTTGGCCTTGTTATGGGAAGGGAAGAATGAAGAGAATAGATATGTAGAGGTTCTGGTACTTAGAAACAGTCTCATCAATGGTTACAAATAACTTGATGAGCACATATCATTCAACTGTTGCATAAAGGGAAGTGAACATCAGAAACAGAATAACCCAAGAAGCATCTTTCAGGCCATTGAAGACGGAGCTGAATTCTAAAGTCTAGGTCCTTTTCACTTCTCCTTGCATTTCCTTATGAGATATAGTTTATGAAAGAGTAATTCTTTGAAAAAAAACCTGTCATCCATGTTATCTAACACTTGAATAGTCTTAACACATCTCAAATCAACCTTTAGGTTCATCCTTTAATTTAGTAATTAAATCATCCCTTGTGGTAGATTTGCAGGACTGGAATTGTTGTACCCATTATTTTGCTAATTATATCAATCTACTGTCTGTTTTATTTTTATTTTTCCAAAGTTGTCATTACTGAGTAAAATGACCAAAATCAGCTTCAAAAAAGACAATTGATTGTGCCTATCTAAAATTGCCTGGGTAAATACATTTAGCAAGATTTTTTTAAAAACTAGGAAAATCCTTAGTCTTTAACAATCTTTGTGAATAATATTTACTACAGTTTTATTTAAATGGCAATGTTTTAACTAGTCTTTCAAACACGAATATAAGAAAAGACTATGTAAGTAATGTTTGAATCAGGCTTTCAAAATTTGAAATGAACATCAGGAATATCTAGAAGTACTTTTTTTTTGGTGGTGGTGTTTCTGATGATTGAACCCAGGAGCTTTGTAATGAGCTCCAGCCTCTGTCTTTTTTTATTTTTTATTTTGGGACAGGGTCTGGCTAAACTACTAAATTGTCCTGGCTAGCTTTGAACTTGTAATCCTCCTGCCTCAGCCCCTCAGAATGCTGAGATTGTAAATATGTGCCACCATGCCAGGTTCATTCATAAAATTTGAAAATAAATATTGGTACAGAATTTTACTATCCTATGAATTAGGACTATTAAATAAACATAATGCTAATTAGTTCAAAAACAAAAGGGGAAAGATTTATGCAATCTGAACAGAAATCTGAGTGTAGTTAAAAAACAAATATGTTTACTTTTGTCCTTCTGCCTTTGTTCTGGCTTTATTAATCATTATATTCTCCCAAACATCCTTCCCAACTAAGACTGCAAGGACAGCAAGTAGCGTGCTAGCTGTAGGGGACATCCCTACAGAGGTAACAAAGCTACCATCAGAGAAAGAAGAGCGAATGCACAGCCAATGGCAGATCCTACAGCCATGACATTCAAAATAATGCTGTGCCCTTGAAAGAAGAAAATCAGTGATCAAACAGGATGGTTCAAGGAAATCTCAGAAATCATTGACACATTTCCTTCTGCCAGGAAAACCCAAACCATCTGGGAGTGTGGCAAAGTAAGCTATGTGTCTTTGATTGTTTTTCTGGTTTACAGTACTTGGAATTTGTTCATTTTTAATCTCAAAGTTAGTTCGTACTCCAATTATATTTTAGATGGTTCAGAATTCCTATTGTTAACTGAGTTACATAGTACACCTTGCTGCTGTACAATCCTGGGCCCCATTCAAACCCACACAGTCTGCTTTTCCCTCCTGTTACCATGATGAATTGGCAATCACCCTTAAATGTCTTAGGCAATGAGAAAGTATAGCTGGACTTCAGCTTGTCGTTGATGCATTTGAGATTCGTTTTAAGGTTGCTTTCTCAAAAAGATTACATTCCAAAGGGAAAAATCAAAGACCAATTCCAGGATCTCATAAGAACTTCTCAGAACATTAATTCTTTCAAAACCCTGGTTGCTGAAAATTCAACTGAGATAACAGAAATCTCCCCTCTTAAGAAGACACAAGAGCAATTCAGATCCTACTGTTTTCACAGAAAAAGAAAAGCAAAAGAAATCTAATTCCTAAAAATGTAAAATGTTGCCAAGTCTTCCACCTATCACTTATCAAAGCTTTCAGGGATTTCCAATTCACACTTGCATCTTCCTGCCAGCCATGTGTATATACACAGCGTCTTGAACAGCTCCATGTCATTCTCTTTCCAAAGCATATTTTAGTATCATAGGTGCTGCTAGTTTTAGGAGTTGGTGGGGGAGACATCTAGCCACTGACAACTATGTTGGTTTCATCTTTGCGCAAAGCAAAATGAAGCCAAAACAGAGACAGTATGTTGAAATACAAAAGCATGTGTGTGTGCAACTGTAATAAGAGATGCCTGTTATCAACTTCTCCTACCACACATAGTTACTGTGCAATGGTCTTGCTATGCAGCTAGGGTTAGGGAATCCAAGGGTCAACTCTGATTGTCAATAGAGAGGGCACTAAGTGGTGGCACTGTATGTACTGTCATTAAGAAAGAATCTCATAAGTTAGCTAATATTTTTTTAAAGTTGACTCAACGCCTTCATATTTTAAACGAGGTGTTGAAATAACTGTTGAATATTTATTTAAATTTTGGCAAACACCATAAGGATGCAGAAACCCTTTGCTGATGCCCCTACATGTGCTGATTTCATCATGAACATTTTTGTGACCCTGCTGAGCAGGAAACTTGATGCTTTTGCAGGTCCCTTGGATGGACCAGAAGGAAGCCTGCAGCCAAGAAGCAGACTGGGACAAGAAGACCCTCAATCCAAGTCAAATTTTTTTTGGTTTACATGCTCTGCCCAGCATTAGGGTTCAGGATTTTTTAATGGAAAAGCAAGTGTCTATTTCCAAATCTAAGGATGAATTTTTCCCTGAGATGCATTGGCTTATAGATGCCAAAATGGAATGATCACACTACAGCAGGAGTGCTCTAATGTTCGACTCACTGTTCTACAACTACTGCATTCGAGGAACTTTTGAAAATGTTTTTCTTCATAAATTCACTTAATTCCCATAACAAACTCATGTAAATGGTGTGACTATGATCATCAGATCACAGGCTGATGTAGGAGAGGTTAAAGGGATTGCCCACAGCCATGTAAGTAAATACTTGCAGAGCTGAGCTACTTGCCAGGTATCCTGGTTGCAGACTGCCTTTTGACGTATCCCTTGAAACTAGGAAATTTGCTCACTGGGTGATGTTTCTAATTCTTCTTTTTTAAATTTTATTTTATTGGTACATTTTACGTATACAACATAATGACATTCATCATTGGAAATTTGAAACTTTAAATAATCTCTCCTTGTTCTTATTTTCCCCCTTCCCCTGCCCTCCCTTCAACCCCTCCATCCCTCCCTATTTACAAAGACTTTGTTTCCATTTTTAAAATTTTCTCATTTTAATTCCATCCCCTTCATTCATTTCCCCTACCCTTCCCACTTCCCCTTCCCCTTTGCCCCTTTTCTTCCTATTTCACATTATCTATTATACCTTTTAGTCCTTATTTACACTTTCAGT
>NW_004624805.1:9290864-9342455 GCF_000247695.1 Heterocephalus glaber
TATCTGAGAAATTATTTCTGATTTCATTTTTTCCAGATCCTCTTTTGTTGCCAATTCAGGGAGTCCAGGTGGTTGAGTATCAAAGTGTTCCATCTCATTTCCCTTTGGGGTTGCTGTAGGTGATCTGGAAGTCTGGTTTTGAGACTTGTTCACGCGTCTTCTCATTTTGATGGTAGGTGGGGTAGGGGTGCTGCTGACACTCACAGGGCTCACATCCTCTACTCTGGGAGTGATGCTACAGCGGCCTGGAAGCACCTTCCTCTGTGTTGGGTGTGTTTCTACCAATGTTTCTAATTCTTATTATAATAGTCACTTAGCAAAGATACCTAGTTATCAAAACTACCTCTTATCTTTCAATATTTCTTTTCCATGTTCCCATGTTTTGTTTCAGCCTTGCCATGTTGAAGACCCTAGTCAGCTTTGCCATGTAGCCACCTTTGGTTATCAGTTATTTCTCAGTTATCATTTTTCTCAGTTATCATTTTTCTCAGTTATCTCCTAAACAGCTTCAAAGTACATGATTTACCACACAATTAAAAGAAGATTCTCTGCTTTGACACCTATTTGCAAACTTACCTCAATTTGCCTGAATAAAATGGTTTCAACTACTAGCTTTTTAAATTCAACATTGATATCTTTATTTTCTGAACTATGTTCCCAGTTTATTTTTATATTAAAAGATATCTGTTAGATTAAAAAAAGTAAGAGAAACTCTGCATTTATACATAAATATTTTTATATTTTACTTTACTGTTTTATATGTTTCATGTTTTAACTTAGGGATAAAAGCATGGTAATGAATCAATTTATTAACAGTGCTATCTATGAAGGTATATGCCAGTACAGCAACAATTTTTTTGTAATAATTATATGCACTTGCTGAAAAAAGTTTAAGATTTCCATCTTGATTGACTCTTTTGCAAAAAACACAAAGATAAGAAATTCATAAGCCAAAGATTAGTTTGACCTATTGTAACCCATTCATTTATTTTTAATATCTTTTTGCTGGAACATTTTGAGACATGTCACTCTTCTCTTTGACATCATGTCAGAAGGTCCACAGACCTACCACTGGTCCAGGTGACATGCATAGGCCAGGGATTACAGAGAAAGATCATGGACATCAACACCCACTACAAATTGGTACATGAACCTGTCAGCAAATTGTACTTTATCTCTTGTTGTGCATGAGTCGGTGGAGATGCCAGTGCCAATTCCAGCAGATGTGTTGTTTTCTGTTTTCATAACACAAAGTGAATGTGAATGACCATTTTCACCAATGGATCTGCTTTGCATGCTAGTCTGGATTTTACTCTAAGCATGAACTGATGCTGCTCATATAATTACTATGGACAAAGCAGGCCAACTTGGTAAGAATGACATGAAATGATTATTTTAAAAAATTCTTTTAAATTAATGTAAAAAAGCAATCATGTAGACACTAAACCTATTTCTTGTTATATTTATGATTATTTTTAAAATTTAAAATATTCAATAGAGAGGGCTCAAAAGACTGAGAAATGGATAAATGTCTATTTTAAAGGCCATAAAAGTATAGTGTTGCTTCAAGGAACTTACAGTAGAGGTTGAGACATAAACAAGCTTTATATGAAAAGAGTAAAGTAAATGGAGTAATATAAACAAATAAACATTCATGACCACTGTATTCTGTAAGCCATCTGGTAAAACTTCTTGGGGAAGTGCTGAGACAGGTCTCAAAAAATATAGGATTTCAATAAAACCAAAGTAGTAAAGTGACTCTGAGTAAATAAATTTCTGTGTGAGAAGGTAACATTGTAACATAGAAAAGTGTAATACTACTTTTGTAAGAATAAAACTCCTGATATTTAAGAAGTCTTTAAAAAATTAGTATCAGTGAAGAGGCTGGATTGGAGGAAGACAAAGAGATATTTGGGAGATAGGTCAGAAAGTCAAGTAAGGAATCTGAATGAGAAGAACAACTTGGTAAGATAGAATGTTGAATCCAAACATACCTCATAAAAATATCAATAGAACATCATATATTGAATGACTATCATGGTTCAAAGAGGAATTAGTCAATAGGACTGTGTAGGGAAAGAAGGTGTTGAAAATTTTCTTGTTAAAGTAAACATCCAATTTGCCTGCTCTTTCTAATTCTCCCTGAAAATGTAAGCTCTCAGAAGCCAAGACATGGATTTTGTATTTTATCGGTAACTTTTTCAAGGAAAGCACATGTTCAGTCAAGAGTTAATGTTGCTTGAAATATTGGGAAGAAACTTAAAAAACTTGAGATAAAAATGTAGCTAATTTGTTTATCATAATTATAAAAGGGATCGTTAAAGACATGAAAGTAGATCTTCAAGAAGAGAGTGTATCTAGGGAGGAGAGAAGAGGATTAGGGTCATATCTTCAAGGGAACAGGATGCAGAGAAAACAGTTATTGAAATAGAAGGCTTGGTCCTAGAGGTAAAAGAGAAACAGACAAGAAAATAATTTTGTTACCAGGAGATTGAAAGGGCAGGTTCTCAAAGATCAAATGCAATAAAAAGATATCTGACATTAAAGAACGACAGAAGAATATTAATTCTGGCTAAAGCCAAGTGAGAGCAAATCACAGTTTTGAGAAATTAGGCCATAGAGAGATCAAGAGTTGCCCGTGGATAGTACAGCTGGGTATTAGACTGCCTTAACTCAACAGCACAGCCTCTCAATTGTTCCTGCACTTAGAATCTTCTCCTGTAAGTCAAGTAAATATGACTCATTGCAGAGCTTGTATAAAATATGTCAGCTGTTCAGGAGCTTTTGGTGTTTTGATGTCATAACCAGAATGAAGATTAAAAAAATTAGTGATTTAACCAAGATTCTTCAAGGATTTGTAGTGTCAAAACACTTTTCTTTCACCACTGGAAAAGTAAACATACTGCTAGGTTTAGGTGTACTCTCACTTTCTCTATCCCTGCTTTTAGTTTCATACCACTCAAAAATAACTTGATATTACATAGAATCATTTAAGCATTTTTAAAATTATAATTAGTTATGCAATATTTAGGCAACATAATAGCAGTGATAGTACTAGAAGGAGTGATAGTAGTGGCATTAGTTAGGTAGCAAAGGGTTAGGTAATTGGTGGTGTAGGTAATGTCAGCATTACTAATAGTCTATTGTAGTTTGCAGCATTCATTATGTCAACTCACACATTGCCTGACACACTATGTTAGAATTTTCTAACATAGTGTAACTGCCTTTGTATGGTTTTATTACATTGCATTTTCTTTTAAATAGGAACACTGGCTGAATTATGTTTCTGGCTTTGACTACATAATGTTGATACATATCTTTTACTTCTTGACTGGCAGTGGAAGCTGGAATAGGTTGATGAGTGCAAATATCAAAGGTCTTTTTCCTAATAAAAAGTATTTCTTTCTTAGGTCAAGCTTTATTTTGATTAACAAGGTTTTCCTTGATGATTTCAGAATCTCACTGGATTAACTTGCCTTTACCCAAACTTTAATATCATATGAGTTTGATAGCTTCTTTGAATCTAAACTTGGATTAACCAGGAAAGGAAGAAATAGGAAAAGAGGAAAAAAAAGGACAAAAAAGAAACCCAGAGTCAAATGGTAAACAAAGGCCTGACCTCTTCCTGTTAATCTCGGCAATTTGTAGAAACGTTTTTCAATAGGTTTAGATCCATGACCCTTTTGGTATCTATAGCATTTTCAATCACATAGTATTTTGTGTAAATTTACATTGGTTGCTAGGGAAAATGGGGGAGATTGGTCTACTCCTCCTCAACTAAATTCTCACCACCCAAGTGGATTTAGTATAATTTGACATTTTATACTCTGTTTCATGCAAATAATTGTTGAAAACAAATTCATAAATATCTAAATTTGGGGAAACACTTTTATTATAAGAAACTAAAAGAAAGAAAGGGAGTAAAGAGAACTGTAACCTGGCAGGATGAAGGCGATAATGGCAGACCAGGGGAAACATCTGGACAGTCCGTGGTGGAGGATCAGAGGCTCACTCTTTCTGAGATCTGGGCTGCATTCTTGCCACTGAGGTTTACAACCTGAAGCAATGTGAGCTCCACATCTGCTTATGTATTCCCACAGGGTGTGTGCAGCCAAGAAGAGAGCCAGAGGCTGCGATTGCCTTGGAAACTGAAGAGGCAGTTCCTACAAACACTCAGGTTTCCTCCATGCCCATGGGAGCTGCTCTGGGAGAAAGTCCCACTGGGCAATCTCCGGGTGCATCCCAGGCTTTCACTTACTGTTAGACCCCAAGGGCTAATCGGATTACATGTAGAGGTGTCATCCAGTGAAAGATGAAAGAAAAAAAGGGCAGGACTCCTCTAGAGTTTCCTTCCTGTTAATGTGTTTGTGGTTATTTTTAAAACTTTTAGAAGAATCACAACTAAATTTATTTTCTAGAAAGTTATTCTGAAAAAGTAATATCGCATGTGAGAATAAAGTTCGTATGGTGTGAAATGCTAGTTTCTGAGACTTTTTATGATTTCCATATTATACCTATTTGAATTTTTAAACATATATTAAGAAAAATACTTCACAAGCCGATCAATAATAGGACAGAACTTTTCTTAATTCAAGATAGACCTCCGTGTGAGATTGTTGGTTCACGGTTAAATTTCCTGGTCTCTTTGCTGCATTGTGCAGTAGTCAGTGGACAACAGTCACCTAAAGCTATGAGAATGCAGTTTCCCATCCTTCCTGTTGTCCATTGTTCTTTCTGGCTGTCAAGGTGTGAACAGTTACGGACTTACGTGTAAGTTGCTTTGTGAGACCTTGTTTTGCCTCTCTGGCCTTGCCTCATGTAGGAAACCTCATTCCTGTGGAACCCACAGAGATTGGCTAGCTGAGTTGCTCTACTCTGCACTCATGTTAGAAACCTTAATTCTACATTCCTATGGCTTGGAAAAGGATCAGCTGCTCTAGGAGTTATGCCGGAGAGAAACTTTTCAGGTTACAGAGTTGTGTGAACACTCACTGGTGTTGTTGATTAAGTCTTGGAAAGATCATTAAGCTCATTAGAATATTTTTCTCAAACAGTTAAATTGAATCTTAATCTAAGTTTGGCCACAATTCTGAATAACAGATGTGAAATCTGAGAATGAGTTACTCTACCTCAAATAACAATCTTGTTTAAGCTTTTTTTATCGCTTTTTACATAAACTATTATAATCGTGCACCTTTACTTGATGAGATACTCTTAATTTATACTGTATTAACAAATTCACCACAAGATCTCAGCATTTTACCAACTGAAATTCTTACTCATTTTGTTTTAGTCCATGTTATGCTTTGACCACCAAACACCACACTTCAGGTAATTTGTAATGAACAAAAACAAATGCATTGGCTCATGTATCTGGAGGCTGGGGAGGCATCTGTTAAGGGACCTCCTCCTCCTCCTTCTTCTTCCTCCTCCTCTTTTCCTTCTTCTTTTTTGGAACTAGGGATTCAACCCAGAGACTTTCACACTGAGCTACATCTCCAGCCTCCTTTGTAAAAAACAAATTTTGAGTCGGAGTCTCACTAAGTTGCTGAATTGCCCAGGTGGGGTTCTGACTTGTGATCTTCCTGCCTCAGCCTACCAGAGTGCTGGGATCACAGAGGTGTGCCGTACCAGCTGGTGAGGGCCTTGTCACCTCCCTTGGTGGAAGGTGAAAGGTCAAAAGCGAGTGACAGAAACAGATAAAGGGGGTTGAATTCATCCTTTTATAAGGAACTCACTTTCTGTGATACCTCATTAATCCACTAGTGAATACAGAGCTCTCTTGGCCTAATTACATCTCTGCAGGTCCCCCTCTTAATCCCACTGCACTGAATCATAAGTCTCCAGCACATGCTCTGTGGAGGACCCTTTCAAACAAGGTACCCACCAAATCTTATACATTTGCTCGATGGAATAGTCTAACCTATACTGTATTACAAAATTAACTCCAAATCCCAGTGGCTTAATAAACAAAGTTTCCTGTCCATTCTCCCAGAGTGTGCCTCTGGAGATTCTTTCTTCTAAGCAGTGACTCAAGGATTGGCTCTGTTTCCACACTGCGACCCAAGAACATCAATACAATCACTTGGCAGGGAGTGCGAGACCAGAACAAACTTCAGTCTGAAAATAACACACATCCCATTGGCCAGAGCAAATCACGAGGTTTTAAATATCTGTGAAAGAGGCTGGGAAAGAAAACCTTTCTGTCCAACTACAGCAATATAATGCTCTCTAGAAGATCAGCAAAATATTCAGGGGAATCCTTGCAAAGGAAATCCAGTAACACATGAAAAAAATACATCCTTCCAAGTGGGATTTATCCAGGGAATAAAAGACTAGCTCAACATTCAAAGCATAATGTACCAACTCCCCATGATGAATGTGTTTATTATGTATTGCAAACATCTATTAATAAAAAATTTAAAAGCAACACAAAAACATAATGTAATTCTCCTTAGCAACATCATGAAGAACAATAAAGCATATTAATTTCTCCTAGACGCAGGAACAATACTTGCAAAACTTTAACATCTAGGTATGATAAAAACTTTGAATAAAGTAGGAATATAAGGATAATTCTTCACTTGGAGAAAGGAAATCTATAAAGAGTAATAACACTGTAGTCAGCATCACAATTAATGGTAAAAGATTGAATTATTTCCCCCTAAGACTGGGGAGAGGATAAAGCTATCTGCTCTTACTATTCCCTTTCATGTCATTTTGAAAGTGCTAGCTAGTGTAATGAGGAAAGAAAATAATAATAATAATAGTGATATATACAGAATAAGTGAAACTATTAGCAAATGACATAATGACCAAGGTGTGGGAACTAGTGTGTGCTCTTACAAGGCCGTAAAAATGAAGTCAATATACAAATTTCAATCATATTTGTATTTACCAGCAATGAACAATGGACAATTGAAATTTTAAAGAATCAAAATTAATGCAGTTCACAGGTATAAATATTCAAGTATATACAAAATGCATTTTCTGCAATTTACAAAATACTAGAGGAAACCAACAAAAACCTAAAAATTATGCATAAATATACCCTATTCATTGTTGAAAAAACTCAGATTTGCTGAGATTCCAATTGCTTCTAAATTGATTTATATATGCAACATAATTCGAATAAAATTCCAGGCAGATTTATTATAAAAATCACCAAGTATTTTCTAAAATTTGTATTAAAAAGGCAAATAATTAAACCATTTCCAGATCAAAATTGAGAGAATTCATTCTACTAATTTGCTGATTTATCATAAAGCTGTATCATAATAGACACAAGATGGAATTGGCATAAGAAGAGACAAACAGATAAATACACATGCCTGTAATCCCAGCACTCTGCAAGGTTGAGGGAGGAGAATCAAAGTTGGAAACCAGCTTGGGCAAATCAACTTAGCGATACTGTTTTAAAATAAAAGTAAAAAATGAAAAGAACAGCACAGAACAGCTACCAGAAAATTCTAGCTCCTAGGGCCAAATGACGCATACAAACTGATTTTGTAAATAAAATTTTATTGCAACAGAGCATATTAAAACATTTATATATTATCTATGGCAGCTTTCACAGGCTAAAATGATAGATTTGAGTAGGTGTAACAGTTTTTATGGCCCACAAATGATAAAATATTTACTTTCTGGCCCTTTTACTAAAAAGCTTCCTACCTTGGAATAGAGTGTCCGGAGACTGACACATCTGTAATCAATTGGTTTTTGACAAAGGTAAAAGACTATGAAATGGAGAAAGGATAATCTTGTAACAAATAGTGTTAAAGCAATGGAATGTTCTTATGCAAAACAAAGAAACTTTGATTTGTACATTCTACTAGTTTTTTAAAGAAAAATTCAAAATGATTCATGGCCCTGAATGGAAGACCTAAAATTATGCAACTCAATGGTTAACCTGAAAAATAAAATGATAATTCCAAATAGCAGCAAGGAATTGGAGTTATACATTCCTGATGGAAATGTGAAATAATGCAGAAATTTGGGAAAAGAGTTTGTCACTTTTCATAAAGCTACACATATGTATATATATATATTTATATCTATGTATAAACACATAAATGTACATGTATGTATGCACATATACATCCTGCACTATAATCTGTTTTGTGTACCAACACAAAAGAGTATGGTTTGTGTATAGTCTGAATGTGGGTAATTTATAAATACTAGAACTTTATTTTCTCCCAGTGCTGCAAGCTGGAAAGCCCAAGATCAGGTTGCCAGCAGGTTCACTGTCTACCAAGGGTTTGGTCTCTTCCTTGAAGAATTGCCTTGTCCTTGCATGGAGAAAGTCAGGACAGCAAAGGGGTGAAACTTCTTTGTCAAGTTTTTCATAAGGGAACTTAGTTCTATTCACAATGGAGACAGTTTCATGGTCCAATCACCTGTTGAAAGTGCCACCTCTTAGTACTCTCAGATCCTGAATTTTGAAGGGAGCACATTCAAACTATGACACCTAGAAATCTTACTTCTTATTCCTTTTTTCTCTTTTCTTTTTATTTCCTTTCCATAAATTTCCTTTCTTTTTCCTTCCTTCTTTCCTCCCCCCCCCCCCGTCTTCCTTTCTTTCTTATCTCGTTCTTTCTCGTTTCTGGTACTGGGGATTTTTGCACTAAGCCAAATCCCTGGCTCTTTTTATTTTTAAGTTACCCAGGCTGGGCTCAAACTTTTGGTCCTTCTGCCTCTGCTTCCCAGAGAGCTGGTATATAGGCATCTGCCAACACACACTGCTCCTTTTTCCTAAGTAAAATATAAATTCATATTAATACAAAAACATTAAGAAAATGTTTATATTGACATTATTTATAATTGCTCAAACTTAAAACCATCCAGTCATCTTTCAACCAGTCCGTGGATAAACTGTGGCATACCCATACGATAAGATACTATTCTACAATGAGAGGAATAAATGATTAGCAAGCCACAGCATGATGAACCTCAAAAGCTTTAAGTAAAAAATCAAACTCAAAAAATACGTGATATCAAATTGCATTTTGAAAAAATACAAAACCATAAAGTTAGAGAAAAGATGAAATGGTTACAAGGGGTGGGGGAAAGTTTGACTTCAGTGAAGCAAAAGGGATAGTTTTGATGACAGAACTGTTCTGTATTTTCATTTTGGTGCTGCTTGTGTGAGTGTACACATTTGTTAAAATTCATGCTGTATTACTATGTCTCAAGGAGGAAGAAGTTTTCTTTGTTTAAATTTTAATGTAACAATTTATAAAATATTATCTTCAATTTATATTGATGGTAAATTACCTAGGATAGTAATTGTCTTAGCTACTTTTCTCATTGCTGAGACAAAATACTCAACCCCCAAAATTAAAGGAGGAAAGGTTTATTTCAGCTCACAGTGTGTAGAAGTTTCAGTCCATAGTCAGCTGGTCTCAAGGCAGGCTGGTGTGGCAGAGGGGCATAGCTGGGGAGAAACAGTCCATGGTGTGGCAGGCAGGAAGCAGAAAGCCTGCCTTTTTCGTCCCTTCATACTATATTCCAGCCAGGATACAAGCATATTGATTGTATTCACACCCAGTATAGGACTTCCATTATCCACACCCAGAACTATGCTAAACCAATTCAGTTACCACACACTCTTAATCCCAGTATCACACACCCATAATCCAGCCACCTCCCAAAGGCCCGACCTGTGAGCCTTTGAGGGTTTAGGGGCACATCTAGATATAAGCCATAACATTAACAGACAATCACTTAATCATGGAGCCAGATATCTTGGGTACAAAACCACTCTCTCTTTCTGAGTAGAGTGAACTTGGACAAATTAACTAATTGTGCCCAAATTTTCTTGCCACTAATTAGGAATAATAATTAAACTCATGTCATATGGCCTATAAACCATGACATGTGGAAAGCCAGTACCTCAGGGAGTAAAAGAATCTACCAACAGTCAAGGAATCCAGGAAGGTTAAGAGTTTATTGATACATGCAAGAGAGCAGTGGGCAATTTCCAAAAGAGGACTGAACCACCAGGAAGAAAACAGGGAACTTTATATTTGATTTCAACATGAGGAGGGATCATCTTCTTAGGAATCCTTCCAGCAGGTGTTAATGATGCTGCTGTCCCCCATCCCAGATCCAGAGGTAGGCAGATGTTGTATGCAGACTAACATTATGTCTTCGTCTGACAGAGTCCAGTACCTCTGGTGTTGCCAGAAACAATCCTTGCAGTTTAAATTGACAAACAAATGTGTAAAGATTAACTGGAGTTAGTGGCCAAGGCAGTCAGGATAAAGTGTATATATATACATGGCCCTTTTTAAAAGAAAATTTTTAAACTGGTTTTTACTAAATTGCTAAGTTGCTTAGGTGGGACTTGAACTGGCAAGCCTCCTCCTCAGCATTGCAGAACGTTGGGATTTTAGGCATGTCAGACTGATATTCATGTTGTTTGTTTTGTTATTGGGGATTGAACTCAGCACTTCACACATGCTAAGCATGTACTTTATCACCAAATCACTCCATATCCATGTTCTTGAATTCCTATTCCCATTCTTTAAGATAGCTGTTATCCTCTTGTTCTCATTTAATTAATGAAACTGAGTTTCATATATATATATATATATATATGAATGGGTAAGTGGAGGCCAAAGGAAAACTGGCTCAGCTTAGAAGTCACAGCGTGAGGTAAGCAGTTAAATGAGATAATGATTGAAAACTACAGGAGGCAACATCTGACAAGAAAAACACACTCAGTCCATGTTTGTAACTTGTGTTAACAGCAGAATGCAGGCTTTGTGTTACACAGACTTTTAGCTACTGTGATTGTCTCTGGTCTGATTTCACCTCATATTTATTTCAAATGTCTACCATTTGTCAAGTACTGCGGAATTCAAATACATACTTCTTGCTCTTGCAAAGTTTATGATCTTGTTGAAAAGATGCATTCAGGATGCAAAAATATTTAATTAAACAAAACCTCATCTACTCTGCAACATATGCTGGAATTGCTGTTACAGGAAGAAATTTCACCATGTTTTTGGTTGGAGAGAGCAAAGGGCTGCTGTCTCTGATGGTACAAACTAGTTGTCAAGATAAGCATGAACAGAGAATCACAAAGCACTTGCATGTAAAAAAGGAAAAGCATCATAGCAGAGCAAAATTTAAATGCTGCAGTATTTAGAGAGTATAGCCAGAGATAAGGAAAAAGGCATTACTAATTGTGTACTGTGTATATGTATATGTGTGTATATGTATATGTATATGTATATGTATATATGTATATTGTGTATATGTGTCAAAATGTTATATGTACATTGAGTTGAAAAGGAGGAAAGAAAAAATTGAGGCAAAGCTTAAATTGCTGGAGAAATTCTTCTAGATCAATAGGATCTTAAATGGATCTAAAAGAGATAGAAATATTGTGGATATCTTGGAAAAAAAGGAAGAAAAATTGTGAACGATTTACCAAAGGGTATTTATGAATCTTAAAGAATACAAGAAAATATAGTAGGTTGTTATGTCTGCGGTATCACGTGGGTAGAAACTATTTTACCCCAGTGCTTTGTTTCCATTGTTTTGAAAACAGAAAGGCTCAAAAGAAATTTGAGAAGACATTCTGCCCCTCCTCCCTCCACCAACATTCCAGAAGCATCTGTCTCAAAGCAGTGCCAGGGCCCCTGTGTTGATTACCACCCTGTCTTGTCCAACAATTTCCCACATATTTTCTTGCAAGGCCAGTATTTCTTCCCACTGATTCACGCAGCTCCCTCTGGTTCCCCCTGTTGAGGCCAGACTCGAATGGCTTCGCACTGTCTAGTATCGTGGTCACCTCCCACACTGTCTCGGAGTAGCCTTGTCCAGTGGGCAGAAAAAAGACTGGAATCTGGACCATTCTAAATAACGTCTCTAGCCCATGGCACAGAGAATTCAGATACTAAAAACCCTTGGCTGTGTGTGCTCCAGGGATTGGGGGAGAAGACCCTGTGTTAGGATCTTCTGGGCAGATTAAGACATCATGCATGGATATTTATGCAGGAACAATGTTAATTGTCTACAGAGAGTAAAAATAGAATTTGGCTTATTTGAGCTCAAAAATGTGTCCGTAATTAGGAAAACATTTATTCTTTCCAAGAACAGGTTGTTGTTATTGTTCCTATGATGATGATTTCATTTTTTAGTTTCACTCCAACCCCCTACTAAGCCTGGTAAAGAATGTAAAACTTGAGTGAATCACTTCACCCCTCTGGGCCTCTTGAACACAGTGGAAGAACTGAATTGTACTGTGGTTACGCTTCTCAGCTCCAGATCTTCTTGGTCTGAAGGTCCTAGGCTGACCTGGGAATTTACCAGGAGAATATGTGCAAAGGGCCTGCTCAAGGTGGGCGCTAAGCAAATGTTAGGTCTTTTTCCCCTGGGAGCCCCTCAAATTCCTGGCTAGTCTGTGAGCAGTTAATTAGAAGTGGTAGGAAAACATTAACAAGGTGCATAATTAACTCCAAGATAACTGAGATAATTGTTACAACAGAACCTGCCCCCAACATCAACTTGATCTGGAAAGAGAGGAAATGAGAAATGAACATGAACCAGAGAAGCAGGCTCTCAAGCCCCTGAGGACGAAGGAACGGATTCCCGTCTCTTTGCACACCCCTGTCATCTGAGCCCTGGGAGGACTGCTGTGTCCAAGCTGGTCCCCCCTGCTGGGAAACCTCAAGTCAGGCCCCTAGGATTACACAAAAGCACCAGATGTTGCAATCTTGGCTTGTTAGTCTGCACATAATTAGATACACATACTTCTACTTTGAACACTGCGGATGCATTTTCAACTACATGGCCCAACAACCACATTGTGTTTATAGAGAAATGAAAACTCAAAGTTTCCACAGTTTCTAGCACTCTGCTACTACGGATTAACTTCTTCCAAGGTGCAGCTCATGCACATGCAAACACAATAACCATGACTGCTGTCTGTTCTACCTGGAGGTGAGTAAAGACCTGGGAACAAAGCTATGCATTGTGCAGAGCAGCTGAATGGTCAGTTTGAAGTTTCAAGGGAGATCACCTTTACTCTGACTCCTGAGAAAAAGCAACAACATAGGATTTAGTCTTATGTGGAGACAAAAGTAAATCCTGCTCTAAAAGATCTCCTCTCTTTTCTGAAGGCAAAAAACCCTCCACAAAAATTCATGTTACTTTTGTAAATACAAGCATGAAATTCAAAGTAATTCAACTCCAAAGAGAAAAGAATTAAATATTTAGATCTTCCACGTTGTTAATTTAACCTAAATACTGTTGTAATCTAACAGCATTGTGAACAGAGATTAATGTCAGAAGATTGGACACACCAGGAAAACTGTCCATAAAATAGGGCTTTGAGCTCTGCAAAGTTGGATGGTTTTCCCAAGTAAACAACGGGAAAAATTGTGGAAAGATTAAATTGGACTGAATAGAAATTACACCTTAGAATAATAAAATATTTTCATAAACCAATATGAATGCTCATCTCCAAACTTCTAGACCATCGCTACATTTGCTCGTACTGTGAGTGTGTGTGTGTGTTAAGGCTTTTGGGTACAAAAAAGGGATTACTTTACATATATATGTCTCAGTTCACGAACTTAATTCTTTCCATGATTCCATGATTCTGTTCACAAACTGAACTGGATGAGAACCATATCAAATTTTCTCATAAGGTCAATATTGAACTTAAGCTTGAATTTGATTCCTAATATTTTAAAGTCAAGTTCTCTTCAGAATCGCTCATGGAAATAAACCTGTTCTCTCGCCAAGAGAGAGGCCCTAAATGGAAGCAGGGAAGTAGGTGGGGAGAGATAAACCTGCAAAAACCTTGGGCCCCTGCACCCACCCACATTTGGATCATGAATTCTGTGCTTCCATTGTAAATTTGGAAGCCACATTGAGTAGTGCAGGGCATTTGTTTATTTTGACTTGACATGTGTGGTTGTCTCCTGGTCCCATCCCCTCTGAAGCAGGCAGGAACCAGCAACGTGCTGGGGAGGGGACTGCCTGGCTTAGAGCCCTGTGGGAGCGTCGCCTGGTGCAGGACCCTTGCCAGCAGAGGCCTTCCAGCACTTGAGGGTTTTAATACGAGTGGCAAACTCCATCTACTAGCTGCAGTTCTAACCCAAAATCACGATGATTCTTCAATTCTTACGGGAGTAAACATTCACTGCTTTCTATGCATTGACCCCATGCTTTTGACTCTCCTTTCCCCCGTCTAAAAACATGGTACTCATACCAGTGTTTTCTCACCAGTATTGTGTTGCCCTGGTGCAGCCAAATTTTATGGTTGCAGAAAAGCAGTAGCAAACCAGGCCAAAAAACACTCTGACTTTGATTTAATATGAAACTGAACATTGCATTTCCAGCTATTTCCATCATTATAATCATGATTTGGCTTTGTTCTATTTTCATGAAGACTGCAGAATACTTTTTTTCTTTACGTAAAAGCAGTAGTGTTTAATAATAAACAAAATCAGTTCAGATTCGAACAGATTTGTCAGTCTTGTATCTTCCCATGGCACTCTACTGCTGTTGCTAATAAGCCAATGCTGCATTATTTTACCCACTGAATTTGCTGTAGTATTTAATACATTCGCACAACTAAGATTTCTCTCTTCTTCAGATTTTCCTCATCTCTACAGAAGTCAAACTATATTTTTCTCCATGAATATTTTAGGTGATTTCAATTATATATAATACATTAATGTGTATTATAAACACAATATAAAAATCATGTAACAAATTATATATTAAGGACACAATTGCTGCTAAATAGATTTACTTTGCATGGATATTTCAAGATAAATAATTGCCAGATACCCTTTGTTTCATCTCCAACTCATTCAAATGAACTACAATACAAATAATAAAAAATAAAAAAATAAAAATAAAAAATAAATAAAATGAACTACATACGAAACATTGCTAGCTTAGAAAATATATCTGTTTACATGTAATCACCCTATGAGAAAATACTTGTTCAGGTGTTAGATAGTAACTTTGATCTTATCAAAAAATTGTGCAATGGAAATTTAAATAGTGCTATCAAAAAGCACTCTCTTAGATGAAGTTAATATTTTGCCTATTTTTTCTGTGGCTTGCTTATTCCCCCCCACTGCCAATGTCTAGTTCTATTAATTTTTCTATGTATGTACCCAAAAAGGAATTGTGGAACTCCAGTCCCCTCTACACTGTCTTTTGTTTCCTGGCCATGAGCAGAATGGTTTTATTCCCCTGTACTCTCCTTCCATGACAAGCTGCCTCACCACAGGCCCAAGCAATGGCACCAACCAATCGCGGCCTGAAACACCTGCAATTGTGAGCCCAAACCAACATTTTCCCTTTATAAACTGATTGTCTGGGGTATTTTGTTGTAGGGATAGCAAGATGACTAATCTTCTACGAAATGCCTCAAGGACATAAAGTGAAATACAAAGAGACTTCAAAAGAGCTATCCATGGTATCCCACCACCCACCTCACACACAGCCGGAGACTTGTGATATGACTTACTGTGTCCGCAGGGCAGTTGGATGTCATGCAATAGAATCTATTTGGGAGATAAAACATTGGTCAATCAGAAAATCTTTCATGATCACCTGAATCTGGGAACCAAAATTGTGCAAATTTCATTAGTTGTTAAAAACGAACTTCGTGAATCTAAATATGTAATGATACAATTGCTAAAGGGAAATTCTAAACTCATTGATAGCACTGACCCACACACCTACTGTTCTCACTGTATTATTGGATTAGTAGACTACTATTCTTTAATTTAGCCAAAACATATTACTCAGAACTATTTTTCTAGGAAGTATCCAGCTGAGATCTAAATTAAATTATGTGAATTCCAAAAATTTGATACGAAAGATTTTCTCTAGAAAAAAAGATATGAGAACAAGAACTATGATTGATTATTAGTGAAGATGACATGCAGAACCCCTGATATGAGAGCTTTACAGTGATGGAAATTGTTGTCTTGGGAGATAATTGAGTACTGAACAGAGGATGGAGTCTGGTCTCTGAAATGATCAATAAGAGTTCTCAAGACCCTCTGGTTTTGAAACTTCAGAGTTCAGTTAATGGCAAGGTAGGTGGTTACATCAAATGACCTGTAAGATCGCTGCAATCTCAATAGTTCAATAAATACCTAGAATGGCATTTCACAAACTATATTCCCGTGATCAAATAAGTATCAAAACAGCCCATGTATTCTTCCGCGGTTGGAGAATATTTATTGGAAAATGTAGGGCTCTAGGATGTTCTACAGTAAAGAAACCTGCCCAACTCTAACATGTCTAACCCTGCATTTCTAACACACTTTACTTTTCACAAAACATGTGATTATCACGCCATTGTCTGCCAGCGTCTTGACATACCCGGTAGGAAAATGTGGACTGGCAGATTTTTCTTCTTAAATTTATCTTACTTGTTTTTGTATCTTCCTTAGATAAACTTAACTTGTTACTGTTTTTGAACAATTCCAAATTCTTTAGACTTCATGGTTTTTTCCTTCTAAACTATTCTTCCATTCCCTAAAGGTGATTTTCAATTTGTCCCAAGCGCATAAAACTTTTCCCCTCCCCCATTTTAAAGAAGTTTTCTCCTACTTTAGAATGGCATCGACTCAATAGTATTTTTTAAAGCCTCAGCCCACATCCCAATTAATTTTTGAAGCCTTTCCCATAATCTAATAAGTTTAGGCTGCATTGGCACAGTGTGCAATCTGTATTATATATTTTAATATGTAAATTACATTTCTTGAGAGTTTCTCTTTCCTTCTTCCCTTCTATTATTTCTTCCTTATTTTTTCCTTTCTCTCTCCCTCCTTCCTTCTTTTCCTTCTTTTCTTCTTTTCTTCCTCCTTTCCTTTTTTGAATTATTTATGCTAATCTTATGTATCAAATTAATGTTATACTTCTTGCAAAGTCATTCTGTGTGTATGTGTATTCCCTAGTCTATCAGGATTCTGGCTTATATAAAATACATTTTCTCTTATTATAAGATTTTAATTATGTATATGAATTGTATAAAGAAAACCATTGCTTCAATAAAAAGATAAATCAACAAGTCTTTTTTTTATTTTGGTACCGGGAATTGAACTCGGGTCCTTGCACTTGAAAGACAGGTGGCAGAACCACTGAGCTAAATCTCCGGAGCCCAAACCAAAAGTCTTAGTATTAGAATATATTTTTTTTTGCTGTAGAATGCATGTTAAGTGCTATATTAATCATAGGAAATGCCAGGTATGTCATGGGAACTCCATAAATATTTGTGAATAAATGAAACAGTAGTCCATGACCAAATTAATCTGTTGGATTTTATTTTATCATCATTTTCTTCTTCATATTTTACTCACATTGAAGTTTAAGCATGAGCGTGTGTGTGTGTGTGTGTGTAAGGAGGGTAGTAAAGGAAATATTCATTTTCGTGAGACACAAAAAACTATTGAAATCTGAGTAGTCGTGGAACTACCAAGAATCTTAATGAAGTCCTTACTCTCATTAGATGCATGTGTTCTCTTTTAATATCATGCTTTTAATATCATGCTTTCTTTTATTTTGTTTTCTTTTCAACAAAAACAAAAATTGTGTTTGTGTGTTTATATTGATAAGATTGATAATCTTACTGGGCCTCATCCTAGTATTTCCAAAGCCATGCTAAAATTAAAGCTCTGTGTGTGTGTGTGTGTATGCTTTTTCGTGTGTATCCTTTTTAATCTCTGTTTTTATACACATAATTCAATTAAATATATTAGCATAATTGTCTTTTGGGACATATTTTCATAGATCTTTTTCTCAGTAAGGCATTTAGTTCTACTGGAGATGAAATATGAAAATTCTATATCTCCCCACCAGTTAGATGTCTGATACACTGAGCTCATGTTCTCTAAAAATTGAAGAATGAATTCTAGGGACAACAGAGGTTAAGAGTAGGAAGAATTTATTGAGGGAAAGCTAGCTTCGGTCTAAGAGGGACAGAAGGGATCCTGAGTAGGTAGCTGGGGACCTCACTTTACAGGGAAGATTATAGAGCTAAACCCATGTAGGTACAAAGTGGCTTACAGCTACAATTGACCAATAAGGTTACAAATATAGTCTCTTAGGTAATGATCCAAGGGCCAAGCAAGTCACATAGCAAGAGCACATGGAAAGAACAAAGGACTTCTCGGGTAGATGATGGAACTGGGGGTCTTGGTCACCCCCTGAGGCGACTGATGCCTATCTAGACTTCACTAGACCAGGTGTTGTCACTGATCTCATCCTTGAGGAAGTAAGTAGCCCTGGTCCTTTTGTCATTGTCCTGAGATTTGGCCCCCAGATGTTGAGTCTTGGGCCACAGTTGTAGGGTGTTCTCACCTTCTATCTTGACTCTCTTGAGGGCCCTGACTGCCTATTATACTTCTGTCAAACTTCCTGTCTATCATGCTATTTTTAAACTCTGCAGTAACTTTCTGAGATATTTTTAAAAGAAAGATTTCAATCATTCACTGAAGTGATTGTTTACACATAAATTTGTCACTTATTAATATTAATGATTTTAGTTTAATAAAACTTACCCAAGATTTAGGACTATACCAACAGCAAATGAGCCTGTCAAATATAAATCTGTAAGAAAAATTGAGCTACTAAAGCATAATGATGTCATCACCTGCCTACCATATGCCTTTTCCACAGTACATTTTCATACAAAATTATGTTTAACAGACCTAGAAAAAATATTGTCTATATTTTCCTAGCTAACTTGCTGACTATAATCATCAACAATATCTTAAATAATGTATTATTTTCATTGCCAAAAGTATGAGTAGTAGGCATGGTTGTGTGCATGCACCTGTGTTTGTGTGTGAGTGTGTGGAGACAGATAAATATGCATTGTGTCATTTGGGGCCATCATTTGAAATCTGTGTCTGTTGAAATAGAAGAGATATCACCACCATCGATACCACCACTATACATCTGTCAAAAGAGAAGCACTTATGAAAATATTTTTATTAGAACATGAATTTTTTAATCAGAAGAGCGGCTTCCATCAGGTTTTAAAGAAAGAGTTCAGTCTTCCACAGCACAATATTAAGGGTCCAATATTTCCCCAAAATCAAGAACAAAAAACCTGCATTGTTATGAAAAAGCCTATTTTTATGAACATAGTCCATTTTTTATAGTGGGCCCAATAAAATTGGGGATATCATCTAGAGAGAGAGAGATAAAGTTACAGTTGAAGACAGTAATGGGGCTTTTAAGATACTAATATTCTAACTGGTCACTAGAGATTCCTTTCCTGATTTCTCTCGATATTTCCACTAGAGTTTCTATGCATATCAAGACAAACTGATGTTGTGACATGGATGAAATGTTATCATATATGAAAGCAAACTCTCGCAACTGTGGGCAGCCGGGGAAAGTCCAGGTAGGGGCCTGTGTTTCCTGCTTCCTGCTGCTCAGGCGCCTTGCACTCTGGTGAGTGGAGGTCACGGTAGGTTTGTGAGTAAGTGCAGGGCACATGTTTAAATGAATTTTCCCATGTTCTCTCTCAGCATAGATAAACTTGTCAACCACTTATATGATACTGAAAATTGTACCAGCCCCAAAATATCACCCCTATCAGAATGCCACTCAGTCAGAAATTCTCCAGAAGTGAGTCACTCCTTCTCGACCCCGAGTTCCTGTTTAATGCCAGTGAGATTTACTTTTAGAGAAATAACATATTAACTCTTTGCACCTCTCAGCTGTTTTGCAGCCAGCAGGACCTTCAGGGAAAGGCACAGATGACACGATGCACAATTCCAGACTGATGCAGACCAGTGTAAGCCCTGGTGTAAGTCTTGGGTGAAATCTTTATGGATAGTACATTTGAAAACGATGGCAGGGCACACTGGTCAATGTAACGTGCAGCAGCAATAAATACTTCACAGGAGGCCAAGATAAACAAGGTGCTCAAGTGGTAAAACTTGCAGAAACCTGTTGTGCAAACCCACTGTGATAAGGGCTATAATTTAGACACTACAGATAAGTGAAACCTCGTACACACCTTCAAAGGGGGATCATCTAGGATGATGAAAAAAGTACAATAAAAGAAAGCATAATAAAAACACAACAACAGATAAGAAGTATTGCAAATTTTTGTCTAAATTAACAAGTAATACTTCAGAAACACTGGTAGTGAAGTACAGAATTTCAAAGAATGGTGCAGATCTGCCCATGCATACTTGTCACCAAGGACTTTAGAAACATGAGACATTTGTAAAGGATAGGTCAGACTTGATCAGGCTGAAACATAGGGAAGAAGAAAAGAGAGGTTGTGTCTAGTGGTGACAGCAGCAAGACCATGACCCAGGTATGGGACCGCTGGCAAAAGTACCGAAGAACTTATTTATAGTTCCCTCTGGATATGACACAGAAAACATGAGAAAGAATAAAAGATAAAGGAAAAAGGATATTTTAAGGGAGAATTTTGGAAATCATTGAATATTACACTCAGGAGCTTGCACTTCTTTATGGAAACACATAAAGCTTTTACTTTAATTATGCAGCAGAAAATGATATTACTAGTATCCAAGTGAAAAATTTTAATTAGACACCATGAAAGCCACACATGCGATTAGTGTCAAAGAGAGGCACAATGGCCCATCAGAATCAGGTACTGAACACTGACTCAGCCTGAAGTCAGGAACTCAAGCAGAAGCCAGTGGAGAGAGGACATCGAGGACATCTGGAGAGGACCTTTAGGAACTGGAAAGTTACCATCATGGGAGAGTGCAGAGGAAGAAAAGAGAATCAGGAAAACTGGACCTCCCATTCAACAACGCTATGACCTAGTCAGTTGTGGAATTGGAAGAAGGACAAAAGAGAACACAACAAATGATCTGTTTTCACTTGGGTTCCACATGATACTTACATATGTACAGGAACATTTTCTCCTTGGATATCCAGTGAGAGCTTACCAAGCAGTGGAACCCATGGCTTTTGGGTTCAGAAGAAGGTCAAACACAAAAATAATTGCCATGTAGGATATTCAAGCAAATAAGATAAGAGCAACTCAATAAGAGTTCGCTAAGAAGTGGAATTGTGGGGCAGGTACATTAAGGAACATGTGGAATGATCTTGGGCTACAAGTGCATGTGAATTCCTAAGAGCAGTAGAAGAGAAAAGTGACTCCAGGAGTTACAGGAGTACAAGAAATAGCCCCATGTTTAAGTAGATGAAGGAGAATCCAAGAATAGGAGAAATAGCTGAATAATGAGTGAAACCACTTACTAATCACTAGGATAAGTGCTTACTGTGAGCTCAGTCATTTTCTAGAAACTATATGATATGGAACTATCGTCTTTCCTTATAGCTTCTTATCTACAGAGAACCTCAAGAACATTAAAGTACCTATGTTCATCTGCAGCTAGCTTTCAATGGAGTACCTGGCCCATGGAACTGTGTGTCCTCATGTACCCTGGACAGAGGCCAAGCTTTCTGCATTGGAGTCCTCTTGACCCCTGAACTCACAATCATCTTCACCTGTGTGACCAAGAGAAATGATTCAAGCTGGACTTCACCAGTTGTAGAGAACAGTAACCTACAAAGTAACTCAGAAAATAGGAAGGAATAGGACAAGTGACTGCTATTCACACTGATATGTGGTTGTCATGAATTATTTTTTCTTGGTTTCTTAGTTTTTCACATTTTCTGATAATAATGAAAGAGGTGAATTAGCAAGAGAAAGAAGAAAGTATTAGAAACCAGATACTTTCATAACTGTAGAATATAAGAAGACTGATGAGAGATAGAAAATTAGTATGTGCAATGAATTCTTATTCTTAAAACTGATGTGATTTGTTTCATTCATTTTGTTTGTTCATTCAAAAGGGGAACTCATTTGATTTAATTGATTTAATCAAATCAATTAGCTAGCATAGTAAAAAGCAAGATCTTGGCTTTTGACAGTAGTAGCAGTCATAATTGTAACTTTAAATATTAGATATATAATTAAGAAACATAATGTGATCCTTAACCATGGAATTATTTACCAAAAAGTTATTTAATATACACCCAGACATTACAGGCATTGTAATTAGCAGGCATAAGAAATGAAGAGCCAGGTGGAGGAACAGATGGGAAAGTTCAGTAGGGAAATATGCAAGTTGTATAAAATATGTAGATAGAAATTCTATAGCTTAAAAACTGAAATATCAAAACTTAGATCATCACTCAATATGTTGTGTAGTGAATTCGATCCAGTAGAAAAAATATCTGGAAATCAGAAGATCGGGTAGTAGGAGATAAGCAGATATATTAACATGAAATAAAAGTGCTAAATTTTAAAATTAGCACAGTTTTGATGATGTGCAAGACAATATCAAGTGTTTCTCATATATGTGGATGGAGTCCCGGGCAAAAACATTTTAAAAGAAATAATTGACTCAAATTTTTAAAAACTGTCAGTAAATATGGACTCATGAACTCTAAACAGTCAAGGAACTGTAACACATACACAGCAGAAAACCTAATAAAGCTATCATAGTCATATCGTTGAAAGACAATGATAAAAAAGAAAACTCTCAAAGGCAGCAGAAAATAAATAAACATATATAAAAGGAAAAAATAAGTAAAAAGGATTTTTTCCTTGTCATAAACAATGAAATCCAGAATATTGGAATGATACCTTAAAAATAGTGAAAGAAAAGAGTAACATTTCAAATGAGTGTTCTATAAGAAGTGCTAATTATGCAAAAGTAAAGTATTTTTTATTTTGAAACAAGGTCTCACTAAGTCATTAAATTGGCTAGGGAAGAGTCAAATTCCCAATCCTTCTGCCTCAACCTCTCAGAGTACTGGGATTCCAGGTGTGCATCACCACACCAGATGGGTTTTACATTTTTTTAAAAAAATCAAGCATAGAACCATTCAAAGGAATCCCACACAGGTTTTAAGCAGACCAGTATCGGTAGAACCATCACCAATTTTTAACAGTATAAAATAGAGTACCTGAACTAGTGTGCATCAGAAGTATACTGAGAAAATGACTCATAGGAAAACACCAGCTACATCACACAGAGAGAAAGCAAGAATCCAGGATATGGATCAGAAAGCACTGGTAAATCATTCTAATTAAGTTCTGTCAAGGAGTTAGCAACATTTTAAAATTGCTATGGATCTATGATTCCTATATTCTCTTGTGCCCCTCTCTTCAAATAGGATACCCATAATGGTTGTCTTCTGTGTATCTTACCATTGTGCACTGGGTGTCTGAGGTGGGGGTAATATATATCTCAAAGATCTGATTGCAGAAATTGTATTTGAGGAAACCCACTTACTAGGCCTTATCTGTATCTAGAAGTACTTTAAATGATGAAATCTTGAATTTGGGTTTGATAAATGATCAGTAAGTGAAATTAAATTTTGTACCTATGAAAAGATGTTGTTTAGAACAAATGTAATGAAGCCTTAAGCTGAGAGAAAACAATTACATTAAATATATGATAAAGGATTTGTATCCTGAATATGTAAAGAACCCCTCCAATTCAATAACAAACAGCTAAATAATATTGGGAAGGGTATGAGGAAGAGATGGGCAGAGAGAATATGGTTAATGGGCACATGAGAGCAGTTAATAGGAATAATAAGTTTAATGTTCTATAGAGAGCATGGTAACTGTGGTCAATGAAAAATAACTGAATATTTCAAATTAACTGCAGTATAAACGAATGTTTGAACACAAAGAAGTGGTGTCTGAGGTGATATATGTAATAAGTAAGCTAATCTAATCATTATACATTGTATATATGGATTGAAATGTCATACTGAACTCTGTAAGTATGCACAATAACTATGTGTCAATTTTAAAATATGTTAAAAGTAAAATAATAAAAATTTAAAATTGGAACAAAAACAGATATTTCACCAAAAATATGAATTACCAATAAGTTCATGAAAAATTACTAAACTTTTTTTATTATTAGGGAAATGGAAGTTATAACTATGGGTAACTTATCACATACTCCTCCAGATGACTAAAATCAAAAGGGCAGATACCAGTTGATGGTGACAAGGTAGACAACTGCAACTCTCATGCGTTGCTAGTTGGAGTGTAATGTGTTTCAACCACTTTGGCTATAATGTGGCAGTTTTTTATAAAATTAAAATATATATATAATATGACCATGTGTTCATAAAAAATGAAAATATGTACCATAAAGAGAATGTCCTAGCAGCTTTATTCATAATATCCAAAATAGGCCACCAAACTGGCAATGACAAAAATGTTTATCAATGAACAGGATTCAAATAAACACTGTAAAATACTGTTACCTTAAAAAAAAACATTATTCAACCTTAAGTGTAGTTTCAGTGAGAGAATATTCTTATATTACAAAAGATGCTGTAATACCAAGGATTCCATTTAAATGAAGTTCAAGAAATGGAAAAAAAATAACCAATGACCAAAAACATCAGAAGAGCTGCAGTGATAGTACTGATAAGGAAATAAACCACAACAGGGCCGGCCTCTGTCTATTGCCAACCACCCACTATGTTTTTGCCACAGGTTGTTCTGTTCAAGTAATGTAACTGTTTCTCCTACATGATGTTCCTGCCCAATGTATCAAAATGTTCTTTTCAAGTAATGTAACTGTTTGTGCTGCATGATGTTTATACCTAAGGTCTCAAAAATATTCTGTTAACTCCGCTCATCCACCTCAATGCATATGCTTGCCCAATAGGTGAGCCCATCCCCATACCTCAAAGATCTCCATATAAGGCTGCTTGCATTGCCATTCGGGGCTCAGACTTCAGAGTATGAACTCCTCTGATCCCACCTGTGTAATAAAGAATACCCTCCATCTCTCTGAGTGCTGCTCCACTTCTTCCCTGCCAGAAATCTTCAGATAGCCATAACACTTGGCTGTAACACAGAGCTGTAACAACACTGACCTGTTCCATTTTTCTGTAACAGTACCTCCTGTAAATCCAGCACTCTGGGTGGCTAAGGCAAGAGGATTCCAAGTTTAAATTCAGCCTGGGCAATTTAGCAAGACTTTGTCCCAGACTGAAAAATAAAAAAGTGTTGGGGATACAACTCTGTCCAAAGGTCCTAGGCTCCATCCCCAGTACCAAAAGCCAAACCAAAATAAAAATAAGCAATAAACAACAATTACAGAATCAGAAAAATAATTGCATTTCACAGATTCACAGAGAGTGTTGGTAGAGATTGACCTCAAAAGACACAAGGGAGCTGTTGGGGAAAATAGGCACAATTTAATTCTTTCCATGTGTATGTGTGTTTGTTAGAACACATCAAACTACATGATAAAGAATTGTGTATTTAACCTATATATCAATTTTTCTCAATTAAAAACATTAAAAGCAAACATCATGTAGCATAAATACAGCCAGTGTTATTATAGTTAAGAGATGAAAGGTAAAAATTATGTTATTTTTGTGACTGTCTTAGGGAAAGTGACATTTTTGCTAGTCCTTGAAGATCATAGGAACTTTGGACCTTAGAGATGTGGGAAAGGATAGTCCAGAATGCTGCATGCATGAGAGTAAAGAAAGATAGAATTACAAAAATGTGTGGGCTAGCCTATGAGGAGCAGTTATACATTTTAGGTAATGAATGAAAGGAAAAGATGAAACTAGATTATTGAGGATATTGAATGCCAAGGGAAGAAGATCAGATTTTATTCTTCAGGCAATTAGGTAACACAAATGCTTTGGCAAAAAAGAAGTGAGATGATCAGAACTATGGTTGTTAAAAGATAATATTGATGACAGTGTGTATGAATCAGAGGAAGACAAGAAAATATGACCTATGGAAACATTCTACATAGATAAAATGCAATGGGAATTGAAAAGAAGATCTAAGTGAGAACCACACCAACAAAAAGAACTGGGTATAAATCAGAAAAACTCAACATCTTTGACCTAAACAGCATAAAAAGAATAGGGCCTGTTTCTTTGACAGTACTGTGCTGTTTCTATACAATGGCTTTATAGTATAGTTTCAAGTTGGGGATGGTGATACCCCTGCCATGTCTCTGTTACCTAGAATTGCTTTTGCTATTCTAGGTCTCTTCTGGTTCCAAATGAATTTTTGGATTGTTTTCTCTAGTTCTGTGAAATATACTGTTGGGATTTCAATTGGGATTGCAATGAATCTGTACAGCAGTTTTAAAAGTATGGCCATTTTCAATATATTGGTTCTTCCTACCCAGGAACAAGGGATGTCTTTCCATTTTCTGATATCATCTTCAATCTCTCTTTTCAGAGGGCCATAGTTTTCAGAGAAAAGGTCTTTGATTTCTTTTGTTAGGTTGATTCCTAGGTATTTCAGGTTTGGATGCTACTGTGAAAGGGATTGTTTCCCTAGTTTCTCTCTCAGTGAGTCTATTATTTGTGTACAAGAAGGCTATTGATTTTTGAGTGTTTACCTAGTATTCAGAAACTCTACTGAATCTGTCAATTAAGTCTAGAAGTCTTTTGGCGGAGTTTTTTTGGGTCTTCTATGTAGAGTATCATATCATCAGCAAAGAATGACAGTTAACCTTCTTCCTTTCATATCTTTATTGCTTTTATTTCTTTCTCTTGTCTAATTGCTGTAGCTAATGTTTCCAGAACTATATTGAACAGGAGTGGTGATAGTGGGCATCCTTGTCTTGTTCCTAATTTTAGTGTGAAGTTTTTCAGTTTTTGACCACTTAGTATGATGTTGGCTGTTGGTTTTTCATAGATAGCCTTTATCAAGTGGAGATAAAGACCATCTATTCCAATTTTCTGCATGGTTTTTATCATGAATGGGTGTTGAATTTTGTCCAATGTTTTTTCTGCATCTATTGATATGATCATATGATTTTTGTCCTTGACACTGTTAGTATAGTGTATTTCATTTATTTATTTATATATGTTGAACCATCCTCGTATTCCTGGGATAAATCTGACTCGATCAAGGTGTATAATCTTCTTGATGACCCTCTGTATTCTGTTTGCCAGTATCTTATTGCATGGTGCTGGCAAAGAAACAGACCTGAGGATCAGTGGAATAGATTAGAAGGTGAAGAAACAACTCCAGACACACTCAGCCACCTCATCTTCTACAAAGGAGCCAACCATCTTCACTGGAGGAAAGATAACCTCTTTAATAAATGATGTTGGATAAACTGGATTTCAACTTGCCAAAGATTAAAACTAGACCTCTATCTTTTACCATGCACTAAACTAAAGTCCAAGTGGATTAAAGATCTAATATTAAAACAAAGGCTAAACTTGCTGGAAGATAAGTTAGGTAGAACTCTTGAATATGTTGGCCTAGGAAAAAACTTTATGAACAAATCCTCAGTAGCACAGGAACTAGCACAAAGAATCAAAAACTGGGACCTCATCTTATTAAAAAGCTTCTACACTGCAAGAGAAACCACCAACAGAGCTAAGAGACAACCTACAATGTGGGAAAAAATTTTTACCAGCTGTTTCTCAGACAAAGATTTACTATCTAGAACATATAAAGAACTAAAAAAAAATCAGACCTCCCAAATATAAAGAACCAATTCAAAAATGAGCATCTGAAATGAACAGACATTTCTCAGACAAAGAAGTAAAAGAAGCAAATAAACATATGAAAAAATGTTCAACAACACTGATCATTTGAGAGATGCAGATGAAAACAATGCTGAAATTCCACCTCACCCAAAAAGAATGGCTTTTATCAAGAAATCAACCAATAACAAATGCTGGAGAGGCTGTGGGGAGAAAGGAACCCTTCTTTATTTTTGGTGCGAGTGTAGACTGGTGCAACCACTGTGGAAATCAATATGGAGATACCTCAAACAACTACGATTAGAAGTCCCATTTGACCCAGCTACTCCTCTGCTGGGTGTCTTCCCAAAAGAAGTAAAAGAATTATACCACAGTGACATATGCTCATCCATGTTTATAGCAGCACAGTTTGCAATAGCTAAAACTTGGAAACAGCCCCATTGCCCATCAATTGGAGACTGGATAAAGAAGATTTTTTTTTTCATAAAATGGAGTACTACTCAGCCATAAAGAACAAGAAACTAGAGACATTTATAGCTAAGTGGATACACATTGAAGCCATACTCTTAAGTGAAATAAATAGGACATATATGTGTAAATACCAAATAGTTTCTCTTGTGTGAAAAACTAAAAGTGTAAATAAGGATCAAAATGTATAATTGATATTGTGATATTAGAATTAAATGTGTAAGGAGTAGGGGAAAGGAAAGAAGGGAAAAGAAAAAATTTGAGAAAAGGAAAAAAATGGAAACAAAGTCTTTGTCAATAGAGAAGGGTGGAGGGGGTGAAGGGAGGGCAGGGGAATGGGGGAAAAATAAGAACCAAGATTTATCATGTAAAGGTACAAGGTCCCAAAGATGAATGTAAATGTGTTGTATACCTAAAATGTACCAGTAATCTTAAAGGAAACAGTTAGGAAAAAAAAAAAGAGTAGGGCCACATAAAGACAAGTCTGCCTTTTTAAGTCACATTTGCCAAGGTGAATGCAGGCAATAGAATTAGAATTTTGGGAATCTAGTGCTAAGTTTGCCTTCAATAATTGTATTAGACCTCTTGTACTACTATGACACCATACCCGAAACAGGCTGATTTTATGAAAAAAAAAAAAAAAGTTTATTTACTTCAGTTTTGGAGCTGAAGTCTAAACAGCTTGGTATGAGCTCTACTGAGGGATGCATGGGAGATGCCCAGGAGTGTATGTGGGAGAAAGAGATCACCTCTCCAAACAAGAAGCCTGTCTAAGGGTGCTCCCCTGCATGCTGTCTAAGGACACGCCCCAGTGACCAAAGGACCTGACTCTTAGAACTCTCATCATCTTTCAGCATTGCTCCCACACTTTTGTTTGACGCCCCCTCCACACACAACATCCAAACCACAGCCATGACAAATATTTTCTAATAAAATATTTTACAAATATATAGTGATAGTTTAATTTTAGTCATGCTTAAAATAGTTTCTGGAGCTTTAACAAAGACCAATTTTATGTTTAGGCAGGGGTCCTTATCCTAATAAGAAGACTCTCTTAATTCCCAAAACCTTCTTTCACCCTGGCCAAATATTTCTTTTAAACTACTTTCATTCCTTTTCATTAATACTTTGCTTCCTTTAAAAATAAAAATACCCCTAGAAAGTGTCACATAAAAACCCATTATTATTTTAGTCTGAATGCATGTATCAAAAATAACTTGGCATCCATCTATAAGACCAGCGTAATGAGGTAGAGATCAAGTATGTTTCAAAGAAAAGGAGAAAAAAGAAGAATCACTTTCTGGATCCTAGGAGGACTAGGATGAAGTGGTGCCTAGAAGACTCAGGTTCCCTGCATAAAACTGCAATGAGGAGAGGGAGAGGAATAGAGAAGCAAAGAATTTGGGAGAATCATTTGTAACCATTTGTAACTGTAAGACCAAACAATGGCACAAAACAAGCAAAAGGAACTCTGACCCTGCATTAGGGGAAAGAGCACTCAGTGGCCAGCAAGTAGATAAAAGAGCACCAGGAGTTGTCTTAGTCCCTTCAGGGTGCAACAACAGGTTACCTTATATAGGTGATTTATTAATGCTATGGTTCTGGAGGCTGGGAACTTCAAGGCCAGAGACTAGCCTCTTCTGACGTAATCACTTCTGAAGGTCTCACCCTCAAGACCACCCCCTTGGTCATTACGTGCTAATAATGTGTGAACTGAGAGGACAAAGGCAGTCAGACGACAGCAAGCATGCAATTTGTGACTGATGTTATCACCTGCACTCAGGAAAATTGAGATGGGGAGGACAGGATATGTGCAAAACCCACCCACCCCTTAGGGTGTCACCAGCAAAACCAGATTCCATTCTCAGCTGGAGAGGAAAGACAAACACCTGAGACTCTTCATTTCTTTCTGTGAAAAAAACGGTAGTGTAAAATACAAGCAAAGCTGGTCCTCTGTGTTGGGCCGGGCCAGCCATCCTGTGCTTCTCCCCACTGTGCTCCACACCACTCAACTCCACTTGAGTTCAGTCCATTCTGTCGCCATTTTTTCTACTTTATTTCATTACAAATTTCTGGTCAAAACGCACGTGTGGATCACAAGGCTCATTTAAGGACTGATACTGTGTGCACGTTGAGAAGCACATGCTTCCTATTTCAGAGTTCAGGCTGTGTTTCTGTACATTTGTGTTTGCGTGTGAGTGGCCTCAAGTGTGTCCACAAGGAACATGCACAAGTGTCTGGCACGCTGTCCCCCAGAAGTGTACAGTTCACTGTCCCCAGTCTTATCAGATTTAGTAGCTCTTACAATAACTAAGAGTGTGGGATGCCTTTTAGTCCTTGGTGAAAAAATGAACACAGATTTATTCCAATTGTCATAATATTCTAATGTAAAATAAAGAGCAATAGTTTATAATAAAATATATAATATGTCTTTCATGCACAGGCAACAGTACACCAGATGACTTTGCAAAGCTTTGTTCTTTGCTCTTATGTCACAGTCACCATGAGCTTAAGCTCTCCAGATTTAGAAGGACACTGTCAGGCAGCAGTGGATGCTCAAATACTGCAGTTGTGATGTCACCCTAACCATTATCCAAAATGCTGAAAAATTGTCGTGCTCAGATTTATCTTCATTTAGCTAATTTTTCTATCATTAGTTTAGATACATATTAAAATACTGCAAAAGTTTTACATATAAATGTAACTATAAATGTAACATATATTGTAAGTTCTAGATTAGGACGCTGCAAAATCCTGTGCATTGTTTCACTCAGTGCAAGGCAGTTAACAACCCTGGCCTTGTCCCGAAAGCACATCCTGTTAGGCCTAATCTACATGAAAATCAGAACTGCCCTATGATTTCCAAACATCCATTCATTCACTTTGAAAACACAATTATAGAATAAGGCAACCTTGTCATTTACTCAGGTTTAGGGCAAGCTTTACTTAAGTCCCGATGTTCTTATTAATAAAATTAGGACACTTCAAATACCCGCTTGATGATGTTTTATTGAAGAATAAATGCAATAATATGTGATAAGGTGTGCCTAGAATACAGAAAGGATTTCAAAATTTGGTTGCAACTTTAATAGTTGCTACTTTAAACAGTGTATACATTATCAATGTAACAAAACTAATAAACTTTAAATGACTTAAAGTTTAAAGTATATTTACCCTGTGATATATACTGCTATTTTAGTGAGAGAATAATCAAATATTGCTCAAAGATTTTTCACACAAGTAAAATGGCTACATTTTTTAACTGGAGAAATTTAATTCAAAATTTTCAACAGTAGAAACTGTTCAAGTATGTGATGAAAATATTTCATGACTGGAAATTATAAATGAATAATAACAACGCAGTAGAAAAGTGAATATAATGGCTACATTAATACAAATTATAAAAGCTACACAGGGCATAATTCAAGATTTATTAAATATGCAAATACCACATATATATATATATATATATACACACACAAATATTTATAAATCCATTGAAACAATAGACTAAACTGTGAAATGTGGGTCTCTGAATGTTCATATTATAAATGATATTTTAATCTTTTAATTCCTCTATGAGAAACCTGAATTTCAATGTAAAATAATGCTTATGTATACATTTAGTTACTTTTTGTTTGTTTGGTTACAAAAAGTAAACAGAAAATAGCCTTGTCTCTTTTCGGAGTAGTAGATATATTAGCATCTAGGTAAAGAAAAATGATTATGGCAAAATTTCAAGTCACTGAACAGTTGAAAGATTTTGAAAGCTTGGGCAATGTGTGGGGTAGGTGGGGAGGAGAAACTTCATGCTTGTAGATAATCATCTATTCTCTTGATGCAGAAATCTTGCATACTATGGAGAGGACACAGCTTTTTCTTTATTTCTTGATCAAATCTCCACCCCTCTGGAGCTGCCAGGGCAAGAGTGTGTTCAATCCCCTGCAGCCCTCCATTGCTGGGCTTCACTGACTGTGACCCATAAAAGTCCAAGTCAGGAAATCCATTGGGGTAACTGGTGAGGGATTGACAAAGAAGAAAGACATTACAAAGCACAGCACCAATTAAGTCACCTAATGCTATTTACCATTCCCTTTTTTAAAGTATGCATACAAGCACACATAGTAATCACAATATTAGAAGTGTTGGTGGGAACCAAACAGCTGAAATTTACGTATTTACTTCACTTGGTGAAGGCAAACTCTAATAAGAGATGATACAGAAAGATAAGAAATAATTGCCTAAGAGTCATTTTCAAAATACATTTCTGGAAGTTTTGTGTTTCTTTTGTGTGCAGTTAAACAAGAAAGGTATGTTTTCTTCTTATACCAACTCATTCTCATTGGAGTCTAAGCCCTTGAGGTATACACTTGAAGATTGGACAGCAGATTCAGATAAGTCAAGGATTTTAAAAATACTATATAAAATTGAATTTGGGTCATTACAAAATATAATTTACCATTTTTCCCTTACAGTAAGTTAGTTTTTTTAATGAATTTTTTTGTCACAGAAACTAAATTTTTGAGTCTTCTACTAAATATGATGTAACAAAATAGTGTATATAATTTAAAAAGAGGCTTTAAATATTTCTTTCAGCTTATTTTACTAGTTAAAGAGTGAGAAACTAATTCGGTCCTTCTTATTCTTCTATGGAAAAAAAGCTATGTGATATTTTTCCTGCCCTGGAAGAGAATGTTTGCTTTACGATAGCTCCATGTTTCTTGTTTATCTTTCTAGCTAATAAGGAAGATTTTTTTTCTTTCCTCTTTCTTTTTTTTTGTTGTTGTTTTGTTTTTACTCATTTCCTCTTACATAAGACAGTTCTGCATTTTAAATGCTAATTGTCCATTCTGGCTGAGGAATTCCTTATGAAAAGATTTACCATTTAATCCCAAAGTGCTTTTTGATTTCATGAGACTGATTAAATGGAAATCCAGCCCTGGTTCAGTGTCATAGAAACCCATGTGTGCTCCCCTGTTGAATTTCCATGGTTTGAGCATCCTGCTGGGAAGCTCAGGCTGAGGTTTTATTGAATCTGGGCCTCCTTATTCAGACTCAAAATAACCTCCAACACACTGATAAAAATAATGACCATTTTGCACTTGTAAAACTTAAAACTATTCCTTGAATGTTAACTAATACCAAAAAAACTGCTTCTGCAAAAGAAATGGGATCATTGGAGCCAAGAAATCACTCTGGATGAAGACCTAGAAATAACATTTCATTTTCTCTTTCAGTCATTGCAAAATTGTCAACTTTTCCTCCAAGCTGGTGAAGCCACCACTCCAGATTCCATTAAGAGAACAATGCATGGAGATGGTGGAGAAGTGGAGCAGTATCTCAGGAAGAGCAGGCATCTCTGTCCACAGAATCATCCAGAATGACTTTCTAGCCCCCAGTGCTCATGGCTTCTACAAAAATATTATTATTTAACTGGTAGAAAAATAAAAGCTACAACCTCAAAGAAGGTATCAAGAAATGCTGATAACTTGCAGTATTTGACATCCATTCTAAATAAAGTGACTCAGTTCCCTCATCTTGCTGATATTTTTTCACAAGCTAGGAGGCTTTTTATTCACAGCTAGTTTAATAGGCAATGGGAAATAGCCCTATTACATAAGTTTATTTATGCTGACACAAAAAACCATGAAAAATCCAAGTTCTAAACTGTAATTTATTCCTGATAAGTAGTAAATCAGCAGGATCCCACTGCCCAAGTAGAGACTTGCCGTTAAACAAGAACTGAAACATAATGAGCCTCATAAATGTTCAGAGAGTTATGGACCTGTTATTTATACACGAGCTCATTCAACAAACTCTAACTCTCCTGCTGGTCTGTTCATGATAAGCTAGTGTCTCCCAAGATACTATAAGACATACAGAAATAATGTTGACCAAATTCTAGAGTTAAGTTCAGGAAAAGATTTTTTTAAATTATATTTTACTTAGTTTGCCATGTAAGTCTAGTTACTGCTCCTGAGTTTTTCTAAATATCTAGGTTAATTTCTCAATTTCAAGACCTTTACTTCTGTTGTTGATAATGTTTTAGGTATCAAGGTAGTCACTGTCTATATTACATTATATAAAACACAATTAAATAAACTTTTGACTATTTTTTTCCAGCTGAAACAGAAAGTGACTGACCCCATAAGAGATGGTATAGGATAAGATTATAGCTTTATTATTATCAAAGTAAATTGTGGTCCAATACAGGCCATAAATCAAATATGGGGATGAGACATACCAATGGTATGATGAAAAATTGGGCCTTTCAGAGCTGCTATAGTGGAACATCATTTTAAAATGATCACAGTGGACTGAGAGAAAGAAGACTTGAATTTTAACTCCAGAAATTCAATTTTCCAGCCGTATAAACTTCATTAACTCACATAACTTCATTACTATAAACTGTATCAGTAAAAGAAGGAACAGAAGTAATTGAATACAGACTTAGTGTCCTTAATCTGAAAATCCATAATCCAAACCTTTTGAGTACTAACATGATGCAGAAAGTTGAAAATTCCACACCTGACCTATGTGTCAAGGCACAGTCAAATATAGGCATATAACGCACAGTTTATTCAGTGTCCCAATGGTAAAAGAGACCATCTTTACCCCTTCAGCTGTGTTGTATCTCTTTCATGCATGCCTAGAGACTCCCACACAAGCACACGCACAAACAGCAGTAAGATAGAACACGGTCAACTGGGATATACTAGCACAACTGGGTGCCCAAAGAAATGTCAAGCTCATACGTGTCACTAACTGTGGTGCTTTGCTTATTTGCCTATTGAAAAAATGTCAAAAAGCCTGCAAGTACACCTGGGGAGTAACAGTAATAAGAATAGGGGAAACGTTTAAGTTTATAATACAGAAAGTCAAGGTCTGAGAGAAACTGGACTACAGAGTGAGTGTGAAATATCTTACAGAAGAGTATAGTATTGGAACTACTGCAATGTATGACTTAAAGAAACAGAAGAATAAACCAGTGAAGTTTTATGATGCCAGTGATTAGCAGAAGTTAATGAAAAATAGAAAAAATACTGACTGAAAGAAAAAATGGAGATCTCAGTTGTGTTTTGAAAGAATGCATCATTCGGCATTGCAATGAACTTGTGCCACTCAATGGAATTCCAATCATGAGACAAACAAGATTTATCACGATGAGCTGAAAATCAAAGGAAACCATGGATATTCAAAAGCCCGGCCAAAGAAATGTAAGAAAAAATATAGATTAAATTTTTATTTTAAAACAATTTTTAAATTTTATTAGTACATTTTAGGTATATAATATGATGACATTCATCATTGGAGATTTGTACCTTTACATAATATATCTTGATTCTTATTTTTTCCCATTCCCTTTCCCTCCCTCTAACCCCTCCAATCCTTTCTATTTACAAAGACTTTGTTTCCATTTTTAAATTTTCTCCTATTAATTCCATTTCTTTCTTTCCTTTTCCCTACTCCTCTCAGTTTCCCTTCCCCTTTGCACTTTTTCTTCCAATTTTACTTTATTTATTATACCGTTTGATCCTTATTTACACTTTCAGTTTCTCACACCAGAGAAACTATTCGGTATACTTGATATGTGATGCAATGATGCAGGTCTCAGATCAGATCCTGAGAACAGGGTCAGGTGGTGAGTCCAGGTATTCGAGATGGGGCATTGTCCCATCTTACATACTAAGGCAGAGTTGATTGCTTTGGGAAAAATGCCCCTGATTCACTGAGGATGATGGTCTGATTTTATCTTTTTTTTCTCCCAGGCAGAAAAGTTGGCTGGTTATAAGTGGGAATTTAGGATTCTAAGTGTGTTGAGATGCACTCATATGAAAAAAAAAAAGATCACCTTCAGCAAACTATGGATGTTAGGGGCTAGCAGAAACGAAGTCCAAACCAAATGACACTCCCTGTGAACAAGCCTTGGCTGCTCTTGAGCATCATGTGTTGCTTCCAAAATACCCATGACTCCTCATCTGGGAAATATGAGCCTGTCAGCGAATCTCTTGAGGTTGATTTGCACATCTAATAAGAACATCTCAATCTTTATGACCTCATTAAAAAGACTTTTCTTCCTTTACCTAAAATTTGCATGTATTGCCTTTCTCAAGTGAAAATATTAAGCCAAAGTAACACCCAAAATTGTAAGAACAGATTGTATAAACAGATTCTTAAAATATATCTCTTAAAATATATTTTCCTCTCTAGGAAGGAGTTGAAAACATAGTTATTTCCAGAACTCTGTCTCTGTTACTCTCTGACTGTGTCTCTCTCTTTCTCTTTCTTTCCTTCATTTTGCTCTAGAAAATAATTATTTTTACATTGCACATTCATATCTTTTTGAAACTCAAAGAGTACTTGAATGGTGTTGTCCAAGTTTTATAAAAATTGTGTAGACTCTATTTCAGTGCTAGGAGGAAACATCACTTCAAATTATTCAGTGAAAGCAGATATTTTCAGATAGAGAACAGTACTTACCTGTTTTCACTGCCTTTGTTCTCCAGGATGGATGAAGTCTTTGAAGCAATAACACACACACACACACACACACACACACACAGACACACACACACACACACGTTTTGCCCAACACAAACCACACAAATACCTAACAGAAATAGAAAAATTTTATTTTTAAATAAGAGAAGTTTCTTCAATGAAAAGAAATTATGAGTTTCTTTTAAGGAAATAGCTAAAAGTCAGATAGAAACTCTTCTGTAGAAGAGATTCTGCCTGCCTAATATTATACACACCCTCCTGTGTCACAAACACATATCTTGGATTCTGGATGCATGGAGAAGAAAATCAATATGCCTGTCTAGATGTCTCACAGGACAAGTCAAAAAGGAAAAACTAGGATGTGAGAAACATTTGAGAAGGAAGAACAGATTTCTTAACCATTTTTAGGAAATGGCAGGGAAATTTTAAAATATAAAGCTCAAGGTATTGTTAAGGGATTTACAAATGAATTTCAGGTCCAAAAGCAAGAAAGATGTTCTCATGGCTGATTTAAGGTCAAAACATGTAGACAAACTGCTGGAATCTTGAAAAGGTCCCAGATGGACATTCACATGTAGCCTCAGACAACCTGATAAGTGGTAATATATGCTGTGTAAAATTTACACATTTAAGTTAAACTGAAGTCATGGCAGTTCAGAAAGGAATGCATGTGATTCTAAGATGCTTGAATTGGAGTATCTTCCATCGGACTTTCCTCCACTGGAGACCGTTGCTGAGCCCCTGGGAGGGTAACTTAAACATTTCCTTAGGATAGGGACCTGCTGTGTGATGGCTTCTTAGAGAAGATTAAACAAATCAGGAAGACCCGGTTTTGCACAGCATTATTAAATATTTTAACATGAAAATAGGTTTTTGGATTAAAACCCATATATGAATGTGCAATACTCTTGAGTGTCCAGTTTAATGGATTGTCACGAGAATAACACACCACCATCCAGGTAAGGAAATAGAATTTCATTTCAGCCCCAAGAACTCCCTTGTGCTGACTCCCAAAACTATCTTCTCTTTCCTTCGCAGAGGCAGACACTATTTTGACTTAGCCAAAACGTACATGACTTTGGGGTTTTACATTCATAGAATGATATGATTAAAAAATTAGTAGTTGGCTTATTCCATCTCTCATATTTGTGAGATTCTTTTATATTATTGTGCATGATATTTGTTCATTCATTCTTCCTGCTTATGATAATGCACTAGCATCATTAGGAAATCCAAACTGATTTCCTGGTTCTACTAGAGATGAGTATTTCAGTTATTTACATTATTTGCCTCTCTTTGATACTCTTTGCTAACAGTTGTAAAAACTGTTGCCTCTGTGAATGTATTACATATTTTTAAGGAATATTTACATCCATTTCTTTTGATTACATTCCAGGAATAAAATTTTTTACCCATAGACTATGTATACATTCGGCTTTAATAAATAATGCCAAATACTTTTGTAAAGTGGTTGTTTCAATTTATTTTCCAATCAACTGTATATGTGAGTTCTATCCACATCAACATGTATTAGTGCCAATCTTTGTCTAACTAAAGTATTGAGTATGTAGGCTTTTTCACTAGGGTTTTAATTTTCATTTTCTGTTTGAGCATAATTTCATATACTTCTTGGCCTTTTTAATAACCTCTTTTATGAAGTGCTTCTCAGTTAGGCCTTCATTAATTAAGCTTTCCAAATCTTCTAAGTATGCTTTACTTAGTGTCTAATTGTCTCACTACTCAGGGAAAGAAATGTATTAAAACATCTATGACTCTCAGATATTTATTTTTAAAAATGAACTTTGAGGCTATATCATTAGGATCATGTAAATGCAGAATTATATGTCTTTTGTTGATCCTTTTAGCTTAACAAAATGTCTTTTTAAAATCAACAGTAATATATATTCCTTAAATTTTACTTTATACTTAACAATCAATACTATGTCATTCCAGTAGTGCTATACCAGGTTTCTTTGTAATTTTTTTACATGATGTAACTTTTCCCATCTCTTTGGTTTTTACTTTGGATGTAAATCAACTCTTTGTCCTTCAAGACACTTTTCTATGTTTCATTTGCTGTTCTGCACTATCTTCTTTTAGATTCAGTATTTTTGATTATTCTAAACTTGACCTCTGCTAGCTTGGTAGTTATGAATTCTACTATACCATTTCAGTGACTTCTTTAGGCAATACAATCTTCATTTTTGAATTATTAGAATTATTATGTATTAATATTGAATTAAATCTCAATAAAGAAGCACCTCGAATTCTTTAAGTGTATGTGCTATCGCTGTAAATGTACTACATTTACAATGTATTTTTATTTTCTCTGCATCTTAAACACTATCAAACATGATCTTCTTTCTCTTCTTTATGTTTGGTCCTAGGAACTGAATCCAGGGCCTCACATATGCTAAGCATGTGCTCTCTCCCACTGAGCCACATCCTTAGGTTGAGAAATAATTTCTTTATACAGATAACACACATTTTAATTTACTCATGTATCCACATTTCATTTATTCCTTCACCATCTATCTGGAAATATATTTCTGTAAACCTCTTTCAATATTGTGTATGTGTGCTTGCATTCGGGGTGGGAAAGTGCCTAACCCTTTTTTTCTTTCAGTCATATTTTATAACATGTAGTTTTGTTTCCATTGTTCATGTTAAGAAATCCGTTATCATACCTATTAATGCTTGAAGTTCAAGCATCTTTGTCCCTCTGTTTCCTTGTAAAACACTCATTTTTTCTTTGCTTTCAAATAGTTTTACAATTTTTGACTGTGATTTTTTCTGTATATGTATTCCTTAAAGTTACTGTGCTTTTTGAATCTATCACGTAGTATAAATTTTTTTCTTAAATTCTTTTATGGGTACATTTTAGGTATACAACACAATTACATTTCTCATTGGGAACTTGTACCTCATCTAATATATTTTAACACATTTTAAAAAATATCTCTTTACCTATTGTTACTGTTCCATTCTTTCACCTTTTCTCCTCAGATTAAATTTTGCACATATTAGGCCTTTTGCAGTGTCTTCCACATTCCGTATGTTCTCGTCTACATTTTTCATTCATTTGCTTCTCAATGGTAAATACTAGAAAATTTCTTCAGATTTACATTCCTATTTATAAATCATATTTTTGGTTGAATATAATCTACTATTAAAACCTATTGGGTAATTTGTATTATTTCATTTGTTTGTCTTAAAATTTTTGTTCAATTTTGAATTCCCAGTTATCTGATGAAATTCTTGTTCTTCTCAATTAATTTCTTGACCTGTGAATGACAAATAATAATGTCACAATCTGAATTATCTATAGATGTGTTTCTACTCTTTACTTTTAAAATTTTGTTCAGGGGCCAAGAATGTAGCTCAGTGGTGCAGCGCCGGCCTGCCAAGTGCAAGGCCCTGAGTTTGATTCCTGGTACAAAAAAATTAAAATTTTGATCAAGTCCAGTATATGTTGCAGAAATACATAGTCTTTCTCTTCTAACCCTTGAGAAAAGCTGTTAGTTATGTGTTGATTTAACACCAATATGTGTGTTTATGGGTGTATAAGCCTCTGAAAACCAGGGGAAAGGCTTGGTTCTGCATTTTGGTTGATGTGGTATCCAATAGGGACATGTGGGGACCAACTGATGTATGTTGGTCATCTGTAGAAGAAACAGAAACAATGGTGTGTGTGTGTGTGTGTGTGTGTGTGTGTGTGTGTTTGGAGAGAGAGAGAGAGAGAGGGAGAGGGAGAGGGAGACTGATTGAGGGGCTTTGAAGGAATTGGCCAGTGTGTTGTAGTTCAGTGCAAAACATGCGCAAGTCTGAAAATTTAGGTGAGGTCAGTCAACTAGAGAGCCAGGGTGGCATTCCCTCCCTGGGAGTTTGTGGGCAGAATTTCCTCCTGTTTAGGGAACCTCAGGCATTTCCTTTTAAGGTTTTCATCAGACTGAACGGGGTCTATCACAAGGGTAATCTGCTTTACTCAAAGTCTATGGATTTAAGCATTAGTCTCATCTCACAAAATTTATCTTCACAGACAGATCTAGACTACAAATATCTTGATACTACGGCCTTCCCAAATTTACATCTAAAATTAACCATCATGTATGTTTCACCAGTCAAGACCCAGCCAGAATTAGCTAGGAGAGCATTCCCTGGCTCCGCAGGACATTGCTGGCTTTTTCACAAGTGCACCTGCAGGCACCTGGTAATGCTTATAGATCTTAAAAGCAGAGAAACTGATACCGAGTTGTGTTTATAATTGTGTACAGTTTATGTGCATTTGAATATTTTCTTAGTTACTATAGAACTAGTAAGACACACACTTGAACACTGTAGTTTATACTGTAGCACTTTTTCAAAATCCCCTTTGAAGTCAATGGACACGATTCCCAAGTTTATTGGAAACTCTGCTCCTCATTCTCCTGGAGGTGTCCACCTCGGCTCTGCCTGACTCAAGTTTATGCTTTCTCAGGAGAATCAGATGGTGACTGATCACTAGCCCAACCTCCTTACTGCAATTCCGAAAACTCCAGCTCCGAGTTCAGAGTTCCTCAGACGACTCCTCACATTTGAAGCCACATCAGAGGTCAGCATGTTTCCTTTGTTCAACTCCCTTCCTGGTCTCCTTAGGATTCTATTTCTCCAGAGCACTTGCCAACTAAAGCAGTGCATGTGTCTTAAGTGTGTATCCATGGGAAATAGAGACGTGCATACAAAGTGATTCTTGATTCATTTTCTTAGCAATAATACCTGTAAGGGAATGAGAGCACAAAAAATGTTGACTGTGATGCAAATCCTACAAGAAATTTGGAGCTAGGACAGCTTTTCAGAGTGATCCTAAATAGAAGTTAAGGTCTAGGACTTGGTTTCTCTACATGGAGCAGTCACTGGATACAAGGTGCTCCTGACAAGGGCCCTAACTTTTAAATTCTTTTATTGGTGCATTTTAGGTATACAGTACATTTACATTTATCATTGGGTGCTTGTACCTGTACATGATGTATCTTGGTTCTCATTTTTCCCCATTACCTATGCACCCTTCACCCTCTCCCTATTGACATAGATTTCATTTCCATTTTTTTTTCTTTTCTCATAATTTTTCCTTTCCCCAAGGACCCTAACTTTGGGCGGGGTGGCTCTTTCTAAACCCAGGGAAATCCCAGAAAGAGACTCTCCTTTGTGCCACTCTCAGGCAGCACTCTGGACGATCAGAGGGTTACTTGCTTGGTCCTGAGGGAGGACCATGGCAGCACACTGTAGTGGTGTGTGTACACCAGTTGACTCTCTGTCTCCAATTCCATTTTCTGAGACCAGGAGTGGTCCCAGGATGCAGATGTGATTTTGCACCCGGCCGCTGGCAATCAGGAGCCTGCCATTTGTGGTCTGTGTGCATGGAAACCACTGTTATGCAGCACCAGCAAACTCTTTAAACTTTCACTACTGTAAAACTTTCACTGAGAGGGAATAGTAATGGAAGGAGATACGCTGGCTGCTGAAATATATGCACTGAGAATGAAATAATAAATATAAGGATTTGGGAGATTGGTAGCTGTTGCTAAGCACCAATAATTTGTTAAAAGAGAGAATGTCAGGCTTGGGAAGATTAATTACTAATTCAGGCAAAATATGAAAGCCAGAGAATTTCCTTGATATGATTTCCCTATAGCTAGAAGGCAAGTAGAGGAGAGAACTAGGCTCAGGATTTAATTTTAAGAATAATAAAACTTCAGAGATAGTTTTCAGCCCTGCCAGGTCCTATATGTAAATGTGAGTGCCCAAACAGGGAATTAGAAAGATCTTGAAACGTGGGATTAGAATACCTAGGAATACACAGTTCACGACTTTGAATGCCTGCATTCCATTTAACCTGTCTGTCCCTCTCAGGAACCCCCTTCCCTACTTACAGGTCATGCAGAAGCTTCTGAGGATGCAGGTGACTTACAAGTCTGGCTCCCACTTTAAGGTTCACCCCAATGCCTTGGATTCCTAATGCACTGAATTATGTGATGCAGAACATAAAATGGAAGGGTGAAGTTCTTGAACATGGACCCCTCTCATAAGACACAGGATGAATCAGCCCCAGAGGAGCCTGGAGATGCTGTCCATAAACTGCCAGGATGGATGGTGGAAAACTTGGAAAAGCAGTGGCTCTCAGGAAATGAAACAGAAATGCAGAGTTGCCATGGCAGATAAGCAAACAAGAGCTGTCTCCTAGCTGCACCTGTGTGTTGCACCTGACACCAAAACAGGAAGAGGAAGCACAGTGGCAGGGACAAAAGGCCTGCATGAGCTGACAGGCAAGAGCTCCTATCCACCGAGCGTGACCTGGCCAATGTCTCCCTCAGCTAATACCCAACCTGCCAGCTGCAGAGACGAACGTCAAGCTCTCTCAATGAGGCATCATTATTTGAGGAGAATGACCAGTCACTTGGCAACAAGTTTAGACAGGAACTGTCCCTTTGAAGGCTCAGTGATGGGGCCACCAACAAGGGACCAATTTCATGGCAAAGAAGCCATGTCTGTGAGGTACAGGAGTCCCACTTCGCATCCAAACACCCAAAAGCTATGGCTGCAATAGAATGTGAGGCAGCCTCTTACAGATATGAACAAGGGTCCAGCTCAAAGATAATGACAGCAGAAAGAGGGCACCATCTCTCCTCCGTACACAGCACTCACCATAAATCCTCATGTACAGTGTAGTGCTGTTCCCAGTGGACAGAGACCAGATGTCCAGGAAGCAAGTAGGGCAAGCCGGTTTGCTTTCTTCACTCCAAGTGATTTGTAAAGGAGATTTGTGCTCTCTGTTTCCTCACTTAGGGTGTGTGGCTCTAGAGATCATGATTATCTGAGGAAGAATGCTTGTTCTCTAGGACACAGCAACAGTCCCACGAACTTCAAGTCCAGCGGGTGCAGGGTTACTTTAGACTCCTACAGAGGGACCAGCAGGGAGGGAATGGAGTCCCTGAGCTAACAGGAGTCATTCCTCCTCATTAGCAGGAGGAGGTGAGGCTGCTGCTGCCAGGAGAAGGCGGAGTGCATATGCCAGGCAGTCAGATAGCTTGCTCCTGCCCACACTTTTACATAGGGAGGTAGAGCATCCATAGCCTAAGGTGCACATGGAAATCAGGGCTCAAATCCCTCAGGGATGTAGGTCTAGATCACCCTATCAGTCAAGCTGGCCACATCGGACTCATGCTACCTGAGAGCAAGAGGAATCTTGACTAGGTGGTGGAGGAGGAACTAAAAACTATCATTGAAACCTGGAGATTTAACACATAACAGTTTCCTGGTAAGTTTCCCCAGAAGATAAGACCAGGAGGAATCTGGAACTCTCCTCAGACAAGAAGGCCCCTGCAATGCAGAATGGATCACACTGGCACAGTGGGGGCGGGGTCATCAGCTATTGGTAGCCAACACCCACGTCCAGCAGGGTGCCTGCTCCTTGGCCCAGGAAGCTGCCCACCTGGGTTACACACTTTCCCAATCTGTGGGCACTGGCTAGTGGTCTTCTGACTTGGGAATTCAAAATCTAAGCTCCTTGCTTCAATGTGGGGTAACTTCAAAGACCCCTGGCCATTTTCTGTGTTCAGCGGAGGCCTCTTATAACTGAATGATAGGTCAGTTTCTCCCTCTGTCCAATCCTGTTGGCTCACCTCCATAGAGCCCTTTCCAGAAAACTCTCTGCAAGCAACTGCTCATTTCTGGGAAACCCAACCAGGGGGACTTATGTGGAATGAGGGTGCCAGTTTACCTGCTTCTGTCCCTGTGACTCGGTGCCAAGAAAGGGAAAAGATGATGGCTGGGTCCCTCATCTGCAAAATCGGAGTGAGGGCTCAACCTGATGAGCTATCGCCGAGTTTCTGTCCACAAAATACTAAGTCTAGACATTTTACTGATGGTACTGTTCATAAACTGATGATTTTCTCTGACAGAGAACTTGATATGATTCCGTAAGTGAGGTGCCTAACTGTAGGGATTGATCTAGGACACATGTGTATTCAGTGGCAAGAGCACTGGGGAAATAATATTTGTAGCTTACCACAGTGCCATAACAAGGGCTGGAAAGCCCATAGATATGATTTCCTACCACAGGGTCAAGAGAGTTGTCTTCCTAAAAAAACCCACTTTGCTATTAATTAAATTTCTTAGGATACCATGTTCACAGTGGTAACAACATTCTGTAAAAGACTAGAAATCCTCCTGTATTACTCAGGGGATTTTACTAGATACTTCTTAAACATAAACAAACAATGTCTTCCCTATTCTTCAATTCATTTCCTTTTATTCATTTTGTGAAGGCTGTTATCCAAAGATCTCTTCCCACTGGATGTATGTATTCACATTTTTTAAAAACTGTCTCTTTTTCCCAGGGTGCTAAATTTTAAAAGATAATTCATATCATTTCTCTGATCTTGCTGCCCTTTGCAAGAATTCCCAGATTAATGATTCCCACTGAGTTTGTTAACATTTTTGTCCATCTCTAATCCTGCTGCAAATGTGATTTCTACTAATATTGCACACATGAGCCTCAGACATGCCCTGGCCCCAGCTACCAGCATGACACTGAAAGCTTAACACTAGCCAATTGAAATTCATTACATGGGTAGACTTCTGAATAAACCAAATTACTTTTGTGGAGAAATAGCCACTTAGATGAGAATGAATGTAAAAGTTATGCAGTTCAACTAATCCCTGAAAATAAAGCCATCCATACTTAGGCTGTTCACTTGCTAAGGAAGAGAAGAGATCCTACAGAATGTGTACTTAATAGTATTTCCCTAGTTTTTACTTTACAGTGAAAATTTTAAATGGCACATGGTAAAGTGTGAAGAATAGTTGGATATTGTATCAGAAGAGAAAATTTAATTCTTTCTAATGTTACATAACTGAAAAATTCTATAACATTATTTTATGTATTATCCAAAATTAGGAATTAGTAGTTAGTTGATTGGTTGGTTTGGTTCAGCATGTAAGGTAAGCATTGGATATTATTGACATATATTAAAAAATTCAATCTTTCTTTAGAAAAGAATCTGGTAAGAAAATAAAATAATTACAAAGGCATGATATTTTTGTTACTTAGCAAAGACTGCAAAGTCTACTATTTATATCACTTTATTTGATCTAAAACACATAATTAAATAAAACAAATTTATTAGATAGCTATTGCTTCATAACAAATTATCGAAAACATAGCAGCTCAAACAATGCCCACTACCTCACAACCTTGTGGGCTGTGTACCCAGGTGTGGCTCAGCAATGCTCTCTGGCTCTGGGTCTCTCACAAGGCTGAAGTCAATGCCATCAACCAAGATGGTTTTCCATCGTCTCATGGCTGAGCTGGGGATTTTCCACTGCCAAGTGTCCTATGTGGCTGTTGATGTCCTCAGCTCCTCCATAATAGCTGGCTGGAGATATGTGGTCCTTGTCATACGGAGCCCACCCCTCCATCAAGCAGCTCAAGACATGACAAATGTCTTCGTGGGTAAGCTAGCGAGGAAGCAAAAGGGGGCAGGTACGGCAGAGTCAATGTTTTTGAACCTAATCTCCAAGTGATATCCTAGCACTTTTGCCACCGTCTCTTCGTGTGGTCCGTGAGTTCCAGGAGGTGGGGACTATCTGGGGCCAGGGTAGAGACAGCCCACCACGGCAGGACACTGTAGGACAACATCTGTTGGCTCTTATGTAAATCTTACTATTCTTAACTTGTATAAAATTAAAACAACTATTTTTATTAAAACAACTATTTTTTTCTTTCAGAAGAAACATGACTTTGAGTTATGACCTTAGTCTGAATATTCTCCTTTTTTTTAAAAAAATAAGTCACCGTGGGCTTTTAAGTGTACTGTCCGATAAACTCATTATTCATAAGAATAATGCGTAAAACTATGATGGCCCCTTGGGAGGCAGAGTCAGGGGGATCACACGTTTGAGGCCCACTAGGGCAACGTAGTGAGATCCTGTCTCAAAGTTAAAAATAAAAGGACTAAAGATGCATTTCAGTGTGAAACCCCTGGGTTCAACCCCCAGTACTGAAAAGAAGTCCACCACAACTATAAGGGCTTAACAAGGCCAACGTCAATGCCACTGCCATGTTCCTTCGGGAAACTCCAGTGTGAAGTTGTGATGCAGTCAAGTCACGGTCTAAAAACTTTCACAGAAAAGATTACCCCGTAAATACCCAATGCTGTTTTCAAAACAATGAAACAAGCACAGGTATTTTATTCTAATACCTGCAATGTTAAATGCTTAGCTCAGCCATTCCATCCTGCTAGATCTCCACAGTAGGAGGAAGTTGCCAGGAGTGTGACGGACAGGAGGAGGAGGACCGTGGGCCACTTCACTCCCCTATCCAGCACTGATGGTCAAGCCCAGGACCTCAGCCCAGGACCAAGGCCCTGTCCCATGCATCCTCAGCGGGATTCTGTCAGATTGGATCCGACATTCCTGGCCGACCCTGGTATTTCCCTGTTGCTATTTTCTCAAACACCCACAAACCTATCGGATATATCAGAGCCATCAGGGTCATGAAGCTCTGCTGTTGAACATTCCTCATTAGTTTCCTGATGCCCAAGAGATAAAGGACAAGCCTATTTTAATGATGTATAGACTCTGCCTCTTTTCTTAGACTCATCTTCAATTCATTTGTCAGCCCAGACCACCCTGTGTACAGGTCCGTTCAAGCTGTACTAACTTTGTTCTCCAATTACCAAGCACCCGTCCTCGCTTATGAACTCGGCCATTGCCTCTCCTCTGTGAAACACACTGTGCTGCCAACATTTCATCCAGTGGAGCTGCTCCCTGTGGTCTCCGTTAGATACACTTCTATCAAAATACCTCAACAATAAATTGATCTGATTCCTTTGTACTTCTGTAAACTTGTTGGGGACAGGTCCCCTGTGGTGTCCCCATAGCCCAGCACAAGTAGATTGTGCATTGCTCCACACACAGAGGTACCACCACATCCGCTTTCTCTGCTGAACCAGCAGAGTATTGATTTGCAAAAATTTTATTTAGAACTTGGAAAATTTACAGTAATTCTGATGAGAAGAAATTCTTGTTGCTATGGTCTTTTAGCTATAGCAATAACCAACAGTTTCTATCCTTAGAAGGTGATTCCAAATTGCTAGAATTCAAAACATCTAAATTTCATAAATAGCAGTATTCTTGGAAAATCCTTGATATTCTTAGTCCAAAATAAGTTCCCACAAATTCTAGCATCATTTGAGTAGAATGTAATTGGCTATCTATTTTCTTGGAGTCGGTCATATAAATTGTTTTAATTTTAGACAAGATAGCCAACAGGAAGTAGTCATGAAGTAAGAATGAGACCTTTTCACTCCAGTCTCTGGAGGCCTTCCCTGTACAGAGAGAAAACGAAAGGAATAAGCATAGAAAACCGTTCTGCCTCAAATGCTAAGCAATAAAAATAAAACAAGTAGAAGAATTTGTTATTAGGAGACTTTAGGCAATGAAGAATCATTACCATCTAACAAACCAGTCTCCTGGGGTATTCGGAAGGCAACAATCTAATGTAGCCATACATGGCTACATTGTCTGCTATTATCCTGGCTTCTCCACAGAAGTGTCTCATTTAGCTTATAAAATGAAGCTAAAGAAAAAAAGCTATGAATAGAATTGTGTATCTATTGTAAAACTCTTTTATAAACCTCTTTGCTCAAATTCATATCTATTAGAAGGAATTTAAATATATGTATTTCTCATTTTTACAAAGTATTTCAAAAGGAATATAACCCATTATGTAAATTATGATAGTTAATTTTCAAATAAAAGTGTCCATAATGTCCTATGTAAAAGTTATAAGGGCCAGGGATTTAGCTCAGTGGTTTCACTGCCTGCTGCTCAAGCGCAAGGACCAGAGTTCGATCCCTGGTACCAAAAAAAGCTTTAGATTAAATTAAATTATCTTGAATAGAATAATAAAAGTATACCAACCTAGGAAATGTAGAAGATAAATGTTATAGCTCCTGAGGGAGAAGGTTGCCTCATGTAAAGAGACTTTTACTTTTTATTAATTATTTTTGCAGTGTTTGGGATGGAACCCAGGGCCTCACACATGTCTGGCAAATGCTCTATCACCGAGCTATACCCTCAGACATAAGATTTTTAATGTTTAAGAAAAATGTCTAGAAACTTCCCACATCCAGCAGAATTTAAAGCAGGAATTCCTTTTAAATCTCTTCACATAGTGTAGAACTTGCCAGACACTGGTCTGTCCCTGCGATGGCAATGTGGCCTCCTCAGAGTGCCTCCTGCCAGAGCACACCAGCCTCTATCAACTAACCGGCTGCCTCTTTACCACTTGTGGCAAGGACAACACAAGGAAAATATTGAGTAGACTTGGAATCCCTCCATGCTGAAGCCAAAAGTCAAAGCAGAGATACCTGCTGTTCATCTCCTTCCCCTGAAGTCTGCTTTGATCCATTCCAGCTTCTCAAGGTCACCAGAGCCCCAGTCTCCAAGGGCTCTTGGGTCCTGGGTTCACCCCTTCTGCCCAAACCCCAATGTGGCCCTCAGCTGTGAACAGGAAAGTGAAAACTGTTTATTCTTTTCACTTCTCTGAAATTCCTACTTGTCAACTCTTGACAATGTTTTACACAGAGATGAGAGGCTGAGGGGCAGTGAAAAGACACTGATACTTTCTCTAGTTAGAGAATGTGTATTTCCCCACCTCCTGTCAAAACTTTCATAGCAGCAGTGGCTCTTCGTGACTCCTCTCCAGGGTATGCTTTTGATCCCTTCCAAGACCTTCCTGTATGTTGAACCAGAGGGCAATGTGAAGATTCCAGGCACTATTTCAGGTGAGAACTTTGAAACAATAAATACTATTGGTCTTGTAGGTTGTATGGAAGTGACACACAAATACCACTCAGTTGGGTACAGTTGTGCTTTGACTGGGTCCCCAGTGTTCATCTGATGGAAACAGGATCCCCAAGGGAATAGTATGAAAGATGGGAACTTTAAGAAGGGTCTAGGTCAGAAGAACTCTGCTCGTGTGTGGATTAATGCTGTAATCACCAGGGTGGGTTACTTACTCCAGGGGTGGAGTACTTATTAAAGGAGTGGCTCCTGAAAGACAACAGCTGTGCTCTCTTGCCTTTCCACCTGTGATGACACAGTAAGAATGACTTCACCAGAGCTCATTATATTAGACTGCTTGAGATTAGACTCCAAGCCTTCAGAAATGTAAGTAATAAATCTCAATTCTTTATATTTTACCAAGTTTTGAGTATTTTGTAATAATGGCACAAAACAAAGACAGGTGTGCTTTAGACAAAGGGGAAAATGATATTTAATTAAAATTTGGAATTAATAAGTCCCTCTTCTTAGGTATAATTGCCTGTAAATTCCTGTAAATATAGGTTCTATTACCAAATACCTATAAGGATCGTCATAGTGGAACTCTTCATTCTATTTATTGAAAAACAATCATTGCTACCATTTTATGCCCTGAGCATATTAAAAATAATCTGGAAGCAAAAATAAAATTTCTTCTGGAAAATAGAAATCTATATCAAACCCTTAAACATGTTCTCTAAAACATTCTAAACTGTGCTGTCACCATGGCCTGGACCCATATATTTGTTTTCTGTTCTTTGTCTTCAGTTAAGTGTGTGAAAGTCAGCTGTATCTGCAATTGCTCTGCGAATTTGGTTATTCTGCTTTGAGGCTTGTAAGTAATTATTTTGGAGAAGTTTCAAATATTTGAATTGATTATTCTTATCTTCATCCTATATTACTTTTAAAAAGCAGCTGGCTGAAAGTCACTAGTTCCAGTGAGTTCATCCTGAAGAACAGACCAGGCTGTGTACTGTAAACATTAACAGAGTTGCTCTGGACAATGAGCTGTCTGAACAGAAATGACTTGAATTATCCAATATAGGAGGTCTTACAATAACAACCTGTTTGCAGGAAATCGCCACTTTAATAGCACATACAAATATATTTATAGACTACCTCTTAATGATGCAGAATACTAAGGTTGTGGGGGAAAATATCATCTTTCATTTAAAGACCTTATGGTATAGAAACAGAAGATGCTATTTAGTAGCATATATAATTTAGTAATAGAATGTGTAATTTTAGCATCATATTTATATATGAGGACAAGTTGAGTCAAGGATCAATCTCAGATGTAAAGAAGATTCAGTTTTGAAATTATGTTGATTTTATTGGTTGAAACTCTTTTCTATTCAATTATTAAAAATTGACATTGAGCCTGCTGCAGACAGGCAGGTGTGCAGACGTGGTCCTGAGGTTGCCAGTCATGCTAAAAACACCGAATCAGCCCACTGGGGACAAGCAGGTCTGCGGACGCAGTCCCGAGGTTACCAGTTGCTCTGAAAACACCAAATCAGCCTGTGCCCAGGCAGCAATCCAATGGACCCCCCCCGCCCCGCTCCTTTGCCATCTTCTCTGTATAGCCACCTGGTTCCACACCACAAAGACGCAGAGGACACCAGACCACCAGATCACTGTACTGGAGCTAATCAAGTTCTCAGCATTTAAAGAATTCCTGCTCAGAGGTAGGGGCTTCTGAGTCATCGTCCCACTGCTCCTGGTCCAGAGGAAGGGGCTTCCAGGCCACCATCCCTACCTCCACAATTGGCCCCTAGCCCACCTCTCCAAGCTCAGAGGAGGAGAGCTGCACGGGCACGAACAGCACCACCCTGTCCCCCACTCAAAATGAGAAGACATGTAAATAGGTCTCAAAACCAGACTTCCAGATCACCTACACCAACCCCAAAGGGAAATGAGATTGAACACTCTGATAGTCAATCACCTGGACCCACTGAACTGGCAACAAAAGGGGATCTGGAAAAAATGAAATCAGAAATAATTTCTCAGATAACAGGAGAAGTTGTGGCCCTAGTGCAAGGCATGATTAATAAATCTAGAGAGGAGCTCAGGAACATGATGGAATCCCAACATAGGAAACAAATGGAATCCATAAAACAGATGCAAATAGATCTCCAGGAGATGAACAACTCCACTGAAAGTCTGCACAGCAGAATGAGCCAATGTGAGGACAGAATTTCAGATATAGAAGATAAGATTGCAATTAATGATCAGGAAAAGAAA
>NW_004624805.1:9346666-9361941 GCF_000247695.1 Heterocephalus glaber
GTATAATAGATAATGTGAAATTGGAAGAAAAGGGGCAAAGAGGAAGGGGAAGTGAAGGGGTAGGGGAAAGGATAGAAGGGAATGGGATTAATATGAGAAAATTTAAAAATAGGAACAAAATCTTTGTAAATAGGGAGGACTGGAGGAATTGAAGGGAGGGTTGGGCAAGGATGAAAAATAAGAACCAAGAGAGATTATGTTAAGTTGCAAATTTCCAATGATGAATGTCATTATATTGTATACCTGAAATGTATCAATGATTAGAATGAATAATTGATAATGCAAAATAGGAAGAAAAGGTCCAAAGGGGTAGTGTTAGCAGGAGGGACAGGGAAAAGGAAAGAAGGGAAAGGAAAATGATGAGAAATGGAAAAAATGGAAATAAAGTCTTTGTAAATAGGGAAGGGTGGAGGGCCTGAAGGGAGGGCTAGGAATGGGGAAAAAATAAGGACCAAGATGCATCATGTAATGGTACAAGTTCCCAATGAGAAACGTAAATGTACTGTACACCTAAAATGTACCAATAAAAGAATTTAAGAAAAAAGAAAGGAAAATATGTTTAATTAAAACAAAGTGTAGTTATTGGAAGTATTAAATACTGTGGTTGAGTTGAACTACTCAATTAAAAATTAAGTAGGAATTCAATGTATATAAATCTAATATTAACTTATAAAAATGTGAAAGACATTTTAACAAAATCAGAAAAGAAATATTTATCTTTTGCTGTTTTACCTTGGTTCTTGTGTCTTTAGCCACCCATTAAATTGTGACTTGAGCCTTTTGTCATATTCTAAAGAGATTAAACTACATAATCTATGAATAAACTTAAATATTCTATTTTCATAATACTTACATTTTGGTTCTCATCCAAGAAATGATTGCAAGATTTACATTATGACTTGATACATAAAACATTCTTACTGTAAGTCACAGGCGTGCAAGACAGCTATGGGATGGAAGAAAAAAGATGGATTTTGAAAAACTCACTGGAACAAGCATCACATTATGAACAATATGCATTTTTCTCCTGGGAACTTACCCGTGAAACAGAAGCCTGTTCATTATGCCCCAAAGCAGCCATGAGAATATACAGGTTGAGGGGCAAATGACATATGCATGAATAGCCAGAGTATTAGTGGGATCTGACCCTGAATGATCTTGCATATGAATCTGCTATTTTCCGAAGAGAACCACATGAGGTTTACAGCTGACACTGCAGTTAATTCATGTTGCTGTTCATCTTAACCATTTAGTACATATGAGTTATTTTGTGAAATAAGAGAAAGGGAAGAATTGTGGCTTGGTGGTTATAGCTGGGGGAGTGAAAGTCAGAAGTCTGCGGACAGGTCTAACAATGGGCTTTTTGTGTAACAGTTGGAAGGTTCTTGACTTTAGCAATTAGATTTACCACACACTGACAGTGAACAATATTAATTTTCTTTTCTTGTATTTGAGAGTAAAGTTCATTCATGAAAGCTATCAATATTTACTGAGCACTTACTATGTACTTCTACATAGTAGTACACAGACTCACCATGCTGGGGCATATATTCCAGAGACAAAAGTCTCTCCTTGCTCTTTGATATGCAGGCATTTTGACTGAAACAACTCAGTAATGAAATCCTTTTGGAATTTTAATAGTTCCAATTTGGAAAACTCATGAATGGAATGATGGTTTGGCAGGAGCCCTCTTCAGCAGTGTCTGTGGGTCTCCAGAATTCCACCAATGCTTATATTAGATTATGCAAAGCTGGGTTTGCAGCACCACAGAGCTGATTGGTATAACTGGGTGTGAGAAGAAACTCATTCTTTGACTCTGACAGTCCCAACATACTCAGTACAGTTGCTAGTATTGCCTTGCAAGTGCTGCGGGTAAATGACACAGGGCCTGGCATGGGTCTGAGCCCATCCCTACTGTTCAAGCTGTACAAGATCTCTGGAAAGTTAACGGTCTCATGCTTTTCTCATCTGCAAAACAGACATTGCAGCAATTACTTCACATTATTGTAAGAACTGCATAAACTCACCACTGGCATTCAAAAAGGTCGATACATACTAGATTCCTTGTATGTTCTTCTGGCCAGAAACATCTCAAGATGCAGCTGCTGCAAATAATTCAGTGACATGGAAATTGCATTTTCTGACCAACTCAGACTCTAATCCAATATCTATGGTTAGAAAAAATGCAGGGAAGTACATGTTAGAAAAATTTGAGCTGAGAGTTCTTGGCTCATCGCTTGTTTAATTTGTGACTTTGGGAAAGTAATTCAGTATTGTCTGGCCTCACTAGAGCACCTGGGAATAAGAGAATCAATGCTGCTCCAATGCTGCTTCTATGGTTTCTGGATGAGCCAAATGAATTGTGAAAATAGCTCCGAAAAAACTGTATTATTTATTTGCCAGGTATACTTCTAACTTTTGGTCTGAGCAAAAATTAGGAAAGGCAGAGAGGAGACAGAATCATGTTGAAATTCATGTAGTCTTTTCCACAGGAATGAATTACGAATTCATATTATGAAGACATGAGATTAATATATCCACCAGCAATTTACACAGAAACCATACTCACCTTGGACGAACATAAAACAGAATCCAGATGTGTATGTCACATCCGTCAGCAAAACTACCTGTAAGAGAGAAAAAGTAGCATCTTGTTTCAAGCTAAATAATAATAATGTATTATGAGACTATGAGGTATTAACAGCAAAATAGTGATCTGATGGACTAATCGGGAAAAAGTAGGTCACTCATTTTCACCACACCCATGACCTAATGAAAGGAGGTATGTAGCCTTCTGAAACCTCCCCATGTTGATCTGGGGTTTCCTTTCATACAATTCATGATTTTTAACATCAACTGGTACAATGTTTTCCACAATTGACTACTAGGAGTATGTTCTTTTCTCTTACTGCCGAGAAAACACCTCAAAGGATGTTATTGTGTGGCCATTTCTGCAAGAAAGAAGTGGAGAGGCCGGGGGTTTAGCTCAGTGGTTTCACCACCTGCTGCGCAAGCACAAGGACCTGAGTTCGATCCTCGGTACCAAAAAAAAAAAAAAGAAAGAAGTGGAGAGTCTGAGTGTGAGAAGCTGAGGTGGAGGCAGCTGCAGCCCTGCACTCACTGGACAGTGCAGAGAAAGCCTCCCAGGCTTAACAGAGACAAGTGTGTCCAGCCGCCCCTAAATATGTACAGTTGTCACATGACCATCAACATACTGTAGATGATAAGAGATGGAAATGTTAACTACCTTGATTCGATCACTGTACTCTAACGCATATCAAATTGTTACAATTTACCGTACACATTTATACAAATGAAATAGTAATGCATTTTTTAAATAATGTCTGTGTGCTCTGTAATACAAAGGGAACAAAGACAAGCAGGCACAAAAAGTTAGAAATCATCTCCAATTCCACAGGAAAAAAATCCAATTCAAAAATGTTTAAATTTTATTGCATTTATCCTAATTTTAAACATAAAATTCATAAAGAAAATAAATTTTCTTAGCATTATTACCAGAAATCAATTTTTTTGAACAGATACGAAGGGGAGTGGTACAGCTCAGCAGTAGGGGGCTTGTCGAGCACACACATGGTCCTGAGTTTGATCCCCAGCAATGAGGGTCAATCAGTCAATCAACCAACCAATAAACACACAAGACTAGAATTTCTCTTACTATAAACCATTGTAGAGTTATTAAGTGTGAGAAGTCCATTTGGATTCTAAGGAAAGTCTCAGCATCTCTCCAACTTAGTGAAGTTGGAAAAAGAGATAACAAGCAAACTCTATTACTGCTGATAACCAAGTCAAATATACCACTGGACATAGTAGTGGCCACCAGCACCCAGCTAATCATAGTTCTTTTGGATATATTCAAAGGTAAAAATGCATCCCCCATTTTGTAACTTAGTGCGACAAAAGCATACTTCAGTTTCACAATGAAAAAATAAAAACACAAATGGCTTTTGATGTGGTATGCATGGTAATGTGCTGAAATATATTTGAATAGGTAGTAGCTGTGCAAACTTCTATTCCTGATTTCACTGTGGTCTAAAATGTTATTAGTCCCTGACAAAACAGAAGAATATCATCAAAAATGCAGGCCAGGTTTTGTTTGTAAATGAGGTTGAATAAGCCAGCAAGCTTGGGAGCAACACATCAGGGACCCTGAGCACTGTGCTGTTCTGTGATGCCCAGTGGGACTGCCACTGCTCTGAGCCCAAACCACAGTGCGGGTGTGGCTGGGACAGAACACAGCAGGCTTTCAAATGCCTAGGCCTAGTCTCCTCTGTGACATGGCATTTTTCCTTGCTGAGAGCTACTTTCCTCATTTACTCATATAAGCAAATTTGTAAGTGCATTAAAATGTTCTTGTTAGGGTAGCCATGAATGATAATTTCTTAAAATAAATTGTTGGGATATAGGAATACTGGGGAAGGAAGTTAGAAAACCAAATGAGCTTTAGAATCATGTTCATGCCTCAGGCCTCAAATGGGGCCTACATTATGCAGATGTGATCTAGAGAATCTTTAGGTCTTTAGGTTTCCTATTCTGTAAAATAGGGACAATAAAATGCATAATGGATAGAGTTGTGAGAAGTAAAGGACCTAAGGCATATAACCTAATTAATAAACAACCTATTTTTCTCTTTCAAAGTCAGGAAATAATATTTATGAATTAATAACGTCTGGATGATGACTTCTAATGACTCGGATGATGCCTTTGATATGTTCCTGACATATCCAACAGAGTTCCTAACACAGGCCAGGCATAGAATTCTAAATTATGAGATCAGCTGAAAGTATAGATGACCACAGCGATAAACAAGAACAACCAAGGCAACATTTGTAGGTATAACCAATCCATCTCATTTTTTGGAAATGCTTAGCCTGCCCTAAATCTACAATTCCTTTACTTATGACTCCATCAGAAAGTTAATCCCTAATAAAACAGGGACGACTGCATTGAATTAACTTCATTGCTTGATAACTGTAGAGAGAAATAAAACAGATTTATCATCATCATCATCATCATCATCATTATCATCATCATCATCATCATCATCATCTTTATTCATCTAGTTTCCACTGGCTAAGCCAGAAATAGGGATATATCCTTAACTTCTAAAATATAAAACTGGCCACACTATTTTCCTGCTCAAATCATTTTAATTATATCTATTGTCTAGAAAGTTTTTCGAGCTATATTAAAGTATAATTCATGTACAATAAACCACATACGTTAAGTGTGCAATTTGATATGTTTGCTATAAGAAACCATCACTACAACAAAGATAATGAACAAACTCACAAAAGTTTCTTCGTGCCCTTGTATTCTTCCTGTCGTCTACCTCTTATATCTCACCTGCCTATCCACAGAAACCACTACTTTCCTTTTGAAACTGAAGGCTTGTCTATTGTTTCATGTATATGGAGTCATATAAATGTATATCGTCTTTTAGGTTTGGCTTATTTCACTCAGCACAGTTATTCTGAGACTCCCTGGAGTTATTGCAGGTAACAGTAGATAACTCCTTTTCATTCTGAGCAGCACCCTATTGTAGGGAATCACCCCAGTGTGTTCATCCATTCACTTGTTGATGGACATTTGGGTTAGTTCTGGTTGAGGGGGGTATAAATAAGACATGTCTTGAGTTCTGTGTCAAAGTTTCTAAACAGTTCATGTTTGGATGGAATCCTTTATGTATTAGTGTCTGCCTGTTTATGATCATCTTTTACATACACTATAGTCCAATTGAAAACTTCTCTCCTTAGCCCCTTACCATGATATTTCCTCCTCATTCATCAAACCCAGGCATCTTTTTACCCCAAAGCCTGTCACACCTTCCCTTCTATTGGATGCTCACTCCAGGCCAGTCAGGGAGAGTTCTAATCTCTGCAGGCTCACCTCATCCTACAGGACCCCACCCTACCAATCTCCTTTATTTAAATTATCTACTTAGATATTCACATCCCCCCCTGATATTTTATATTTTTACATTTTAGCTTATCACAATCAAGGTATTTATTTTCAATCTGTTTTCCAGGACTAAGGGAATAAATACTTGTAGGACTGCGTGTTACGTGTCCAATAAAGTAAGTACAATTACATCTCTAAACTATCTATGCATTAAAATCACTCATCTGTAGAAATTCAATCTCTAATTTCTCCAAGGGGCTCTGGTCTTTGTGGTTACCTTTGGACATTCTCCTCTAGTTCCTTCAGGCTTCCAGCACAGACTTTTTAGCCTCCCATCACTGACCCTTCAGCTTTCCAACATGGACTCAGACTGGACTCTGCAGTGAGCTCCAGGCCTTCCCCTTTGGCTGTACTCTCTGGATCTCCAGCAGGAAGGCAGTCATTTTGCATTCTTGATTCCACAGGCAGACATGGAAAGCCAACTTGGTAAATCCTTAATACAGTCTATATATTTTATATTAACTCTGTTCCTCCAGCAAACCCTAAGTGATACAGATTTAGATAAAAAGTAAGCAATATATATTATATATAATATATAATAATAAATATAGAATAAATGTCACTTTGTGATTTGTGCCATGAATAAAATTAGAACAAGAGCCTGTGTGCCTCTTAAGAGGCAGGAGGGTCACAAGTCTGAGTCCAGCCTGAGCAACATAGTGACTTAGCAAGATGCTGTCTTAAAATAAAAAGGGATGAGGATGTAGCTCAGCATAAAGGACCTGAGTTTAATCCCCAAGACTGGAGAGGGAAAAACAGGACAAGGGGAAGAGATGAGGAGAGGGTAAAAAGGGCTACTTTACACAGGTAAACTTAATTTAATTTAGTTTGTTTATCTCTCTTAACCCATATATTGGGGCTGGATATATCACTGATAGAATATATGCTTATGTGCAAGGTTCTGGGTTCAATCCCAGCATCACATCAAAAATAAAAATTAAAAATAACACAGATACTACAAATTATGTAAAACATACAGCTACATACAACACGATGAATTTTTACTTTGTGTATGTATGTATGAAATTTTTAATTTAATCAATACTGAAATTGAGCCAGGGTCCCTAATCCTTCATTTACTTTGTAAATTTTTGTACAAGGCATGAGTACAGGTGTGCACCACCACACCCGGCCTTGCTGTATATGCTCATGTAACCACTACACAGACCAATACATAGACCCTTCTCTGGGCATGGTGGTGCAGTCCTGTAAGCTCAGCTACTTGGGAAGCTGAGGTAGAAGAATCCCAAGTTTGAGGTCAGCCTAGGAAACTTAGTGAGATTGTCTCAAAATAAAAAATAAAAAGAGTTGGGATTTTAGTTCACTGGCAGAGGGCCACCGAGGTGCAATCCCCAGGGCTGCAAAAAATAAATTAATTAAATTTAAAAGGGTCTGGAATGTGGCTCACTGGTAGAGTACTTGACTAGCACAGGTTCAACTCACACTACTGAAAAAGAAAAACTTTTTTGGAGTGTTCCAGGTTTCCTTATTCATTTCCCAGTTAGTCACCTCTAAGAGTAAACTACTACTTTGACTTCTGTCACCAATAAATTTTACCTAATCTTAAATTTCAAATAAATGGAATCATAGTGTATCAAAAAAAAAAAAAAGAACAGTAAAAGAAATGCAATTGCTAATGTTTCAAAGTATTCACCACTACTTGAAGATTTCCAGCCTAACTGATAGGGGTTTCATAGTTACAAGTGAAAATTGCATTTTAAAATGTTTTTAATTTTATAAGTACATGTGTGTAGTACATAATGAATGCATCCCTAGTGAGAAGCTGGTACATGTGAAAAACACATCTTAATTCCTTTTTTCTTCCTCTTTCCCTTTTCTTCCTTCCTTGTCCACTCATCTCTTGACCCCCTCCCCTCTCGGTGCATGTTTGCAGCACATAATGTTTACATTCCTTATGCAGAGGTAGTAAGTACACTTAATCTCCTTCTCCTTTGAGAAAGATCTATCTCCCTCATCCTATTATGGAAAGCTGCATTTTAAAACACATCATAGTCCACAGTTCTGCAAGGATGCTTATGTTTGTAGTTATTCTAGGTATTGGTGTTTGATGAATCTGTAGAGTTCATGTGTGTTTCATAAAGTAGCCAAAGCATCCATGAGCCAGCCCGACACCTGATTGTCTCTAACATACTGGGTCAGGGACTTAACATACCTTTCTAAAAGTATATTAAGAAATTATGCCTCTGAAAAACGCTACAACTAAAGCCTCTATTTGGTGATGGATGTAGTGTAGCTGCTGACAACCAGGTGACGTTCTTTACCCACTCTCCTGATGATGCTACGCATCCTGACCCAGTCCCACCAAAGAGCTAGTTGAGCTCTGGATTTTCTGCCCATGCAGGAAATGAATAGTCTTCAACCAAATTAATGTTTTGTTGCACTGTGGAATTTGGCTAATTGTTTATTTTAATTAATATTCACCACAGATGGCCTAGATAAACATTTAGGTAGCATATTTCTGTTTTGTTATTTTATTCAAATCTTTCCATTGCACCTTCATGATTTTCAATTTCCACTTGAGAAAAAAGGTTTTGAAAGATCATTGAATATAACCCAAAAGACAAATTCCAGATTTGGATATAGATTTTCTGACTCCAAACCTTTAGTAGTATACAGGTGCTTTTCTGTCAACAGCCTTACTAAAACATTAAAAAAGGTAAAGAAATATATTTCCTTTCAGATCCTGAACCTTTTTCATATTTCATCGGTCCAAGTTCTTGGCTCATGTCTTGTGGATGAAATTCATGAAAAGAATGGTAGCATCTAACAGTAAAGATTTTATAGTACAGCTATTTAGCCCCAAATTCTGTGACATCAGACTGTTTTCTAAGGTTTCAGACATGAACTCCAAGCCTGAATGAAAAAGCAATCAGAAACAACAACAAAAAATAATGGCATAACCCCAGCACTCACTGGAAATGAGATGAAGGATGTGGCCTAAAGTCTTAAGGAGGAAATTGAATTAAGTAATACTTTTCAAACAGTATGAGATCTTTCTTAACTTCCATCAATTGTAAATATTTTTCAGAGACTTTTCCATGACACTCAGAAAGGAAACTGGACCTGAACAATGGGTCGCTAGAACATTTATCTCCCATAGCCAACATACCGATAAAAAGAAATTATCCAAACATTTTGTCTTCTATTCATTCTTCAGTATATTTCACCCACCCACTGTTATTTCCTTACCAGCTAAATACACAAATGTCTTGGTCCATTAGGAATGCTAAAGCAAAATGCCTTAGAATGGTAATTTATAACTAACAGAAATTTGCTCCTCATAGTTTGAAGATAGGGTAGCTCAAGATTCAAGCAAGAACAGATGTGGTTTCTGAAGAGGGTCTACTTCCTCATAGAAGATTAAGACTGTCTTCTCACTAAGGACAGAAAGTGTGAATGTGTTCCCTTGGGCCTCTCTTATCATGGCAGTAATCCTATTCATGATGGCTTAGATTTTTTGACCCAATCACTTTCTAGGGGTTTCACCTCCTAACACCAACACTTTAGGGTAAGAATTTTTACATACAAATTTAGAAGTATCCTACTAACATTCAGACTACCACATTCTACTCTAGTCTCCCCAAATTCATGTTCTTTTCACATACAAAATACATTCATTCTATCCTCACAGCCTCCAAATTTCTCAACTATTTCTAACACCAACTTGAAAGTCTAAAATCCAAAATCTTACCTAAATATTATCTAAAGCAGATATGCATATGACTCAAGGTATGATTCTTCTTGGGGCAAGTTTCTTTTGTGTTCTGAGCTTGTGAAATCAAACAAGTTATGTTCTTCCTAAACATGGTGGCACTAGCATGGGATGGACATCGCTATTCCAAAAGGGAGAAACAGGAAGGAAGAACACAATGACTGGTCCCAAGTAAGTTCAAAATGCAACAGGGTGAAATGATATTAAATCTCAAGGCTGGCGAATACTCTTTCTTGATTGTCTTCAAGACACACTGAGAAGGGGTAGGGCCTGCTGTCTCCAGGCAGCCTCATCCCCATGGCTTTTCTGGGGGGAGCCACATGGTAACTCTCACAGGTTGAAGCTGCATATATGTAGCTAATAAATCTGGGGTCAAGGAAGTAGGCCTATAGCCCTGGTTCCATTGCCCCAGTGGGAACCTCTGTGGTGCCCTTGCCCAGTAACAGTTCTCTTCCTGGGCCTCTCAGGTCCACCAGTTTCAAAATATAAGCAGAGGTGATCCGCCCTCCACAGTTCAGCACTCTGCATTCTGGTAGAGATGGTAGACAGAGGATGCTGCCTGAGTTTACCCACTCTGATCTCCAGAGGGGCGGCCTGAGCTACACACGGGTCCACTGGTGCCCCAGTTTGAGAAGAGATGGAATGCTGCACAGGAGTGCTGCAGTGGAGCCTGGAAATCACTCTGCACTGAGGAGCAAGCACTGTGGGCCGGTGATAGGCTGGCAGCTCCCAAGATCTCAAAAAATGCTTTTGGGATCATTCTTCCATTGTCTTGCTTCTGCCTCTCCACAGGAATCTCCTCTATAGACACAGTTGTTTCTCTGGTATGGCTTGTATCTAAATATCTCCTTAAATCCGCATGCATTTATAGGTCAGGTTTTTCAGAGGTGGCTGCATCTAGGGTGTGTGAATATGGGTTAGGAGCATCCGATAACTGGAGTAGGTCATCCTGGGTGTAGTCTATTGCAGTCTGGATGGATACAAAGGGACAGAAGAAACAGCATTGCTGCTTCCTGGCTGTCATGCCATGAGCTCTTTCTCCTCTGCTATGCCCCTTAACCATGCCACTGTAGCACAGAGTCTGTTGACTGTGGACTGAAACCTCTACAAACTGTGAGCAAAATGAACCTTTCCTTCTTTAACTTGTGGGTGTTGGGTATTGTGTCTCAGCAACAGAAAAGTAACTAAAACAACAACTACACCCTTGCTGTTATTTCCAAAATACACTTTCTCATTCTTTGCTACATGGCCAAGTAGTGAACTTACCAGGTCCTGAAGTCTGCTTCTCTTTCGAATATAAATTCCATTTTAGAATTGTGTCCTTTGTCTCACATTTTACAATAAGCACTCAATGAAAGCCATACCCTAACCTCAACACTGTTATTCTTTGCTTCTTTCACCAAATATCCAAACTCACTGCTCACAAACAATACCTTCCACAAAGCACCAGGACATGAGCACAATTCAGCCGAGGTCCTTGCCACTTTGTAACAAGGATCAATTTTTTTAAAGTTTCCAGTGACAGGTTCATTTCCTTTGGCGGTCTCATCTGAATGGCCTTGGCCATCTATGTGTCTGCAAACATTCTCTTCAGGACTATGTAGGTGAACTCTAAGAAGACTTCCTCTATAGCTCTCCTTTCCATATCCTCTCCAGACTCACCCCCAAGGCTCCAGTCTCAGTCCATGGCATGCAGGCTTTTCTTAGCATGGACTTGCATGCTCCCCTAGATGTTGCTTACTACCCAGCTCTGATTCTTAGGTATTTGTTGCAGCCTTATTCCATTCCTTCAGGGCAACTGCTGTCTTATTCCACTCAGGCTACTACAAGAAAAACAAAGAAAATCCCTTAGATTAGGTAATTTATTTTTAAAAATCTCACATTTCTAGTTCTAGTCCAAAATCAAGGCATCTTCAGATTTGATTTCTAGCTAGAGTATCCTCTCCTCCCCTCCCCCCCTCATTCAAAGATGGCACCTTCTAGATGACTTTGCATATCATCCAAAGGGCAAACAAGCTCCCTCTGGACTCCTATATAAGGATACATAGCAATCATGAGGAAAAAACTGGAAAGTGAAGAGACAGACTTCCAGAATGTTGACAGTCTCCTGGAGCTGGAGGACACATTTAGAGACTTGCGTGGCCTCAGACGCATGACTTGTGCTCCCTTCAACATTTGCTGAGAGTTGAAGCAAGGATGGTGGCTAAACAGCAAAGTCATAAAGGGCTAGAGTCAAAATTCTCAGACTACTTGGGTGACAAAGGCTTTCAAGGAAGACACTCTAAGAATAGTAAATGACAGTTGAAAGCCCTTCCTGGAGTGGAGACTTAGAAAGTGAAAAATCTCTACTTGCTTTTTCCAGGGACTTTACTCACACAGGTGCCACAAAAGGCTCTGACTCCAGCAGAGTAGTTCCCATGGGGGACAGAAGCCAGGAGAACCTTGGGTAGTTGTACAAGAGCTGGGGCAACAAAATGAGGGGTTTAATTGGCTTTTCATTCACAGCAGTTCTCCCCTTTAAGACAGTTGCTGCATCCCCGGAGGAATTACACACAACGATGCCTGGATAGACAGGTTGTGACATCAGTCTCTGAGGGAGATTTAGCTCAGTGGTCCTGCACCTGCCTTGCAAGCGCAAGGTCCTGAGTTCGATCCCCAGTACTGGAAAATAAAAAGAAAAGAAAAAAACTTAAAAAGAAAAGGGTCCCACTGTCTGTGAACCCTGGAGCAGACTCATCCCAATGCCAGCTCCGCAGATCAAGGTCTGCATGAATACTTGTCCCTGCAATAACCATACAGTGCCCTCCCCACTAGAGTCCCCTGGAAAAGTTCCATTAACTGCATCTCTGCTGTGACTCAGCACCTGCTACAGACATAAGTCCAAACCTTCTCTATTGTGATCCCAGAAGCCATCCTATCAACCCAAATGCCTAGCAAGAAAAGACTTTAACTGAAAACTGAAAGATAGGTCTGCTCCTTCAAATGCACACACACTAATTCAAGGGCACCTGGGTAACAAAGAGTTAGGCAAACATGATACCACTGAAGGAAGGTAATAATACTCCAAAGAAATGGAAATGCTATATGTAAAAAGAGTCAAAAATATCATCTTAGCTAGGTGTGGTCATGTATATCTGTTATCTCAGCACTCTGAGCTCAGGCTGTGCAAATTAGCAAGACCATGTCTCAAAATAAAAAATAAACATAAGGGCCAGGGATGCAGGGCAAAGGCCCTGGGTTCAATTCCCCGTGCCATAAAAAATAAGCAAGAAGAAAAGAACTTGAAAGAAATTCCAGGAGATATAAAAATGTGTAGACTGACAATGAAATCAAATGAGAAAATTAATGAACAAAATGAAAAGTTTAATAAAGAAATATTTTCTTAACATAATAGGGTAAAATTAGAAATGAATAATAAAAGTACTTTTAGAAAATGTACAAACCAATAAATGCTATACACCACATTAGCAGAATGAAGGATAAAATCATATGTTCAACTCAATAAATACAGAAAAGACATTTGAAAGAAATTCAGCATCTTTTCATGTAAAATGTTCTCAACAAACCAGGCACAGGAATATACCTCAACACAATAAATGCCAGATATAAAAAGCCAAAAGACAATATCATGCCCCAAAGTGAAAAGGTGAAAGCTTTTTTCCTAACATCAGGAGTAAGATGAAGACGTCCACTCTGATACTTCTTTACTTTTACACATCTGAAGTACTAGTCAAAGCAGTTAGATAAGAAAAAGAAATAAAGGCATCCAAATAGGATGAAGTCAGATGTCTCTGTTTGCTATTGACATGATCATGTACATAGAAAACCCTAATGACTGCAGCAAATACTGTTAAAACTGATGAACAGATACAGTAATGTTGTAGAATCCAAAATCACCAAACAATTTTTGGAGTGCTGTTTTGGTATTCATGAAGTTCCTCAGTTGCTCTTTGTCATGAAAGTATCGTATTTCTCCATCAACTTTGAAAGATAGTTTTGCAGGGTACATCAATCTGGATTGGAGGCTGTTTTCTTTTAGGACTTGGAATATGTCACTCCAAGCTCTTCTTGCCTTGAGGGTTGGCCTTGAGAAGTCTGCTGTGATTCTCATTGGCTTTCCTTTGTATGTGATTTGTTTCTTTTCTCTAAATGCTTGTAGAATTTTGTTCTTCTGTTGGGTTTCTGTAATCTTAACTATTATATGCCTCTCTGTCGATTTTTTTTTGATCAAGGCAAGTTGGAGTCTTATATGCCTCACTTATCTGTATGCCAAGTTCTTTTCCCCTGCTTGGGAAGTTTTCTGCCATCACTTCTCTGATCAGTTTTTTTATGTTGTTTGAACTCTCTCCTGTTTCTTCATTGACTCTGATCAGTCTTATGCTATTCTTCTTTGCATTGTCTAGCAGCTGCTGGATTGATTTCTTGTGGTCCCTTACTATTTTTCAGAACATTTTCTTTTCCTGGTCACTAATTGCAATCCTATCTTCTATATCTGAAATTCTGTCCTCACATTGGCTCATTCTGCTGTGTAAACTTTCAATGGAGTTTCTAATCTCCTGGAAATCTGTTCGTATCTGTTTTATGGATTCCATTTGTTTCCCATGTTGGGATTCCATCATGTTCCTCAGCATTTCTATTTTTTTTATCTGTGTTTTCTCTAGATTTATTAATCATGTCTTGTATTATGGGCACAATCTCTGCTGTTATCTGAGAAATTATTTCTGATTTCATTTTTTCCAGATCCTCTTCTGTTGTCAGTTCAGGGAGTCCAGGTGGTTGAGTATCAGATTGCTCCATCTTGTTTCCCTTTGGGGTTGCTTTAGGTGTTCTGGAAGTCTGGTTTTGAGATTTGTTTACCTGTCTTAATAATTTGAACAGTGAGGGTGGGGGTGGGGTGTGTGCTGCTGCCGCCAGCACAGGTCACCTCCTCAGCACTGGGGGTGGTGGTACAGTGGCCTGGAAGGCTCCTTCTCAGTGTTGGGGGTGGCTCTGCTCCTCGGCACAGAGAACTGAAGAATCCAGCTGAGGGCCTAGATTCCATGGCAATGTCTGCACAAGTCCAGCTAAAAGTCTAGAATCTGAGGCAATGTTCAACATGAGTCCAATCAGAGGCCCAAAGCCCATAGCAATATCTCATTCAAGTCCCTATCAAGGATCTGCCCCAGGAAGGCCCAAAGGTCAGTGGTGGAAGATAGAAACCCTGTGCTGGTGTGGTAAAGAATCTGTGTCACCAGGCTGAGGGATCTGCACTGCAGCCAAGAAGTAATGCTCAAAGCAAAGACCAAAGCTCCTCTGACAAGAACAGCAGTTATTCCCAGCAACAGTGATGCCTCAAGCTCCTCCAAGGATGAGAGCAGCCAAGTTTGCATCAGGCAAACCAGCTGCAGCAAGCTTCTCCAAGACCAACAGCATCTAAAAGTCTTCTAGACTTAACAACCAAATTCAGTAAAGTAGCTGGATACAATGTCAACACACAAAAATCAATAGCTTTCCTCTACATGACTGACAGACTCACTGAGAGAGAAATAGGGCAAACAATTCCTTTCACAATAGCATCCAAAAA